>CAUYPK010002323.1:0-11893 GCA_963574355.1 Loris lydekkerianus | reverse complement strand
CAATCCCATCACTGAGCATCGCAGAAGGAAAAAAAATCCTTTTATCATAAGGACAGTTGCACTAGACTGTTCATTGCAGCTCAATTTACAATTGCCAAAATGTGGAAACAGCCTAAATGCCCACCAACCCAGGAATGGATTAACAAGCTGTGGTATATGTACACCATGGAATACTATTCAGCCATTAAAAAAAAAAAAAATGGAGACTTTACATCCTTCGTATTAACCTGGATGGAAGTGGAAGACATTATTCTTAGTAAAGCATCACAAGAATGGAAAAGCATGAATCCCATGTACTCAATTTTAATATGAGGACAATTAATGACAATTAAGGACATGGTGGGGGTGGGGGAATGAGAGAGCAGAGACAGAAAGGAGGAGGGGAGGGGTGGGAAAAGGAGGAGAGAGAGGGAAGGAGGGAGGGGAGGTGGGGCCTTGGTGTGTGCCACACCTTTTGGGGGCAAGACAGGATTGCAAGAGGGACTTTGCCTAACAAATGCAATCAGTATAATCTGGTTTATTGTACCCTCAATCAATCCCCAACAATTAAAAAAAAGAAAAAGAAAAAAGAAAAAAAAAAAATTTCTTCCTATCTAGCATTGCTTCTTTTAATTTATGGACTTATTTCCCAAGCCTATTACCATAAAGGGAAACAATTCAGTTCTAATGACAGGGTTTTTCGATGGTGGCTGAGTCCTGGTATGTTTATCTGGCACGATCTGTATAACATTTGCTTTGTGAAGGTTTTGAAATAACTACTGCTTTGACATTAACTAATATTGTCATTTTTTTCCTTTTGCTGGTCGCTGGTCTCCAAGAGATTCTTTAAACTGAGAGATATTATATAAGAGGTTAGATACCAAAGGTGAAATCTACTGATTCTGGTGGGTAAAAGATCTATACTACATTTATGCCATATTTCCGGGGCCAGCTATCTCTTTGCTTCTGGAATTTTAAAGCATGTAGAAAAATAGCTCAACCTCCTGTTCAAGTCTTGTATTTCTCTTTTTTCCAATCAATAGTATGAGAAAAATAATAGTATATGGGAAATGGAGTCAGTCACAAAAACATTTACGTATAAAATTGTGTCAAGATGGTACTCATTCATTTATCTATAATGACAGCCAGCAGAGCTCTTTCAAGTGGAGCAATCATGTTCCAGGCCAGTAGCTTTTCTTAATCTCACAGTTTCATAAAGAGCTCTCCCCCAAAGTTACAATACTATCCCTTATACCCATAACAACTCAGTTATCATCTTTAAAGTAGTATTTGCTAACAGGAAAAGTTATATATTTTGAAACTATGTATGTGGAAAATTAACCTTTTCACTCAAACTTAAATAGTTGAAAATGTATACAAAATCAGCCAGAATACTTTCATCTTATTAAATATTATATTTTTATACTTAAAATTTTTGAAAACAGCTATCTTGGGTTTGCTGTACTGACTTATTCTTTATTAACTGAAAAACATATTTTTTTAGAAAAATTTGAGTTAAGGTTAAAGTTAAGGGGACTCCTTGTCTGCATTTCAGCTGAGGTTTCAAACCCAAAAGGAATGTCCTAAGTGCCAGAACACTGAAGCGATTATACTAAAAGATTATAAAACAATCTTATAATCATAAAAAGTTATGCTGCCATTGCTCATGGAAGAGCAAATAAGACCATTAGCAAGAACTTCCTTGGAAAGAGTTATCAGGATGTCATGCCATTTCATCCTCTCATAGGGGAGGGACAAGTTGCTTTCCCCTTAACTAAAGCTACATTAGAAATACTTCAAAGTAAGCACCAGAGACCTTGACCTGTGATCTGGGAATCTAGAATTAACCTAAGGACTTGGCATGTTCCTAAAAAAGTACCAAAGGCAAGGGGTTGGCTACATCAGCTAAACGCACCAGAACTAACAGAGTTGGGACTAGACTGCTCTAGCACCAATGTCGAAGAAGAGGAAGGCCAAGTGGACCAGCAGGAGAGCAGAATGAGTTTGTCTCAAAAGGAATTCGGAAAATGAGAGCTGCCTGTAGGACAAGGTAATCCCAGCAGACAGTCTCTGAACAGACAACCAGGGACTGAAGGGGGAGAAACACAGTCTAAGTCTGTGGAGCCTACAAAGCTCCTGTAAGACACAGAATCATCCACATGCTTGGGCACACTGGAAAGATCCAGTGTAGGCTACAATTACAGCAGTCATGTTATAGCCTTCTTGAACCTATTAACTCACTTCCCTTCCCTAACTCAGAAGGAGCCACAAACAACAGTTAGCTACAGGGAGGAGATGGATCATAAAGAAACAAATTATGCTCTTCTAACACACGCATGCACATACACGAACACACACGTACATGCATGTGTGCAGGCACACACGGTTCACAAACACACAAAGACACATGTGCACATGTAATACAAACATACACTCATGCGTACATGTACACACGTATATACAAACACATACTCTTCAAATTTCTAAGATATAGTCCCAAGTTAAGAAAGAGTTATAAACTGGACAAGAGTCTAAAGTTTTAATATTAGATTGGACTAAACATTTTACTACTTCAAAGGAAATAACTAGGATGGGGAGGATCTATAGGATTTACCTGGATATTTCATCCATTGAGCAAGGAGAATGAGTTAACAGTGCAGGTCTGCAGAGATGGGTGGGAGAGAAGAAAGTGCCTGGATTCTAGTAAGTCTAACTTGTATAACACGGTTGTTATATATATGTATGGGTAAAAAATAATCTAAAGATAAGAAGGTTATGCCATTAAGGAATAAAATCAAGACATAAAGTCACTTTCTGGAATCAGTCCATGTCTACAGACAAAATATAATCTCACTGTTTAGCTTCAGGGGCTGTGTTTTGAAACCCTGTATTTATATGCTAAATTTTTCTTCCTCTGCAAAGATAATGTCATTATTTGTTTAAACAATGAGTTTAATATGCAATGGTAAATATGTCAAGCCACACTTTCACTACAGATCACTGACTATAAAGTTGGACAGATGAAATTCTAGAAAAAATTCTAGATGAAATTCTTGAAATTCTAGAGAAAAAAAAATTTTCTTACATAAGAAGGGGCAGCAGAGACTTTTTTTTTTTTTGAGACAGAGTCTCACTATGTCACCCTTGGTAGAGTGCTGTGGTGTCACAGCTCACAGCAACCTCAAACTCTTGGGCTTAAGCGATTCTCTTGCTCAGCCTCCTGTGGGACTACAGGTGCCCACCACAACACCCAGCTATTTTTGGGTTGGATTTGTCATTGATGATTGGCAGGCCCGTGCCAGGCTCTAACCTGCCAGCCTCCGTTGTATGTGGCTGGTGCCCTGCTCACTGAGCTATGGGCACCGAGCCCAGAGACATAATTTAGACCGCTAGTTTTTTATTATTTTGACTATGACAATTCCTTTTAATGTCAAAACTGTCGTATCTATATTTATCATTTACTCTAGAAATTATGATTATGAATGCTTAATGCCATGTCAATGTCACCAGGTGAACTAACCTTAACTTCTGTATATAAAAATTAAAAAAACAAAAAGAAACCTTGCTCATTGTTATTCCATTTGACTTAATTCTGACTCTCTTCTCTTTCATTCCTTCTCTTCTTTTCCTCATTCCTTCTTTTTTCCTTTATTCTTTCCTTTCTTACTTCTTTTCCATCTCTCTATTGTTTATTTCTTTTCTTTCCTTCAAAATTTCTATGGATTTGCAGTGCGGGCAGACTTCTAATTATTCTTTTTTAAAAGATATGGTTATGGCTCAGTGGTTAGGGCACTGGCCACATGTGCTGGGGTTGGTGGGTTCAAACCCAGCCCAGGGCTTTCTCAACCACAATGACAACAACGACAACAAAAATAGCCAGGTGTTGTGGCGGGCACAAGTAGTCCCAGCTACTTAGGAGGCCGAGGCAAGAAAATCGCTTAAGCCCAAGAATTTGAGGTGGCTGTGAGCTGTGATGCCATAGCACTGTACAGAGGGCAACATACTGAGACTCTGTCTCAAAGAAAGAAAAAAGATATGGTTATACGATGAACACACAGAAAGTAAGAATTTATGTATGTATATACACACAGTCTAACTCATGCTCTAAGAATCCAACTGCAGCAGTGTTTTGTATTCCTGTTGCCATGATATGAATGTAGAAGCAAGAATTTGCCTTACCATTTGGGCTCAACATTATCTGCTATTGACTCTGAAACACGATGAAGGCCATTAATAATCTAAAAAGTTTTATCTTTATAGCTACTTTCTGAATTATCAACCTCATTTCAATATCTATGTTTATAATGAAGTAAGTCAATCAGGAATTGATGCCTACCTATTTTAAAGATTATGACTCTATCCCTCTACTGCTCAAACCCCTCTTGGCATGCCATGACCCCTGAACTTCTCTGCAGCGTCTTCTCAAGCATTCTGCTGTCAGTTTTTGGGTACTCCAGACACACTAGCTTTCTCTCAGGCCTTTAAAGGTATCTAGATCTTCCCTACCCAGGGGCCTTTGCATGTGGTGTTCTCTTTTCCTGAATGGCTCTTCTCTTTGCTTGTTGCCTGGCTAGCTCCTTCCCATCCTTTAGGTCTGTTAGATGCTACCTCACCAAAAATGCCTTCCCTAACTGCCCTGTTTATAGCATGCACTCCTCCTTCATTAGTCTCTACCATAGTATTCTGATTCTTTCATAACAGCACTGTTTATTAATAATACATGGCATACTGTATTTTTTAACTTCTTGTGGAATATTTCTGAAACTACCCTGTAAGTTCCTTAAAGGCAGAAACAATTTCTGCATTGTTTGCCTTGGCAGGATTATACAAAAGTTCAGAAAATATTTGTTTGGGGGTCAGGAGAGAGGACAAAGGGAAAGAAAGAAGGGAATTATTTTGGCATTTCCGAATATTTTGTGGTTGTCATTTCAATTATAAATTACAGAGTAACAAATACTCATCTACTAGCCAATCAGCTTCTTTTGCAAAAAGAATTGAAGACCTGTATGTATCCCTTCCCTGTCTCACATCCCTTCCACCTACTCCTGAGGTTATGGTAATCACTGTCTTGAATTTAGTATTTTTAGTATTTTTCATTACCACGTATGCCTTCATAGTTTAAACCTATATAAGTACATTGTTAAAACTATATGATTTCTAACTCTTTATCAGTGGTTTTCTGTTTCTACTATCGTCTTTGTAGCTTGCTTTTTTCAATTTCGTTTCTGAACTTTGGAAAGTTCAGGAAATTGCATTTCTACAGGCACATACCTACAAATAAAACTGTAGGTCACAGAGTAGGTTCACATACAGCTTAATAAGGGCTTGCCAATGGCTTTCCAGTGTGAGCATGCCAACTTGCAGTCCCACCAGCAGTGTTCAAGGGCCCTCTTGCTTCACTCACATTTGGTATTGTAAGACATTTAAATGTCTGTAAATCACAGACAGAAATAGATTATTTTTGTTTTAATTTGCATTTGTCCAAAGACTACTGAGACAGAGTAATGTATTTACTGGTGATTCAACCTTCTGTTTTTGGAGCTTTCCTATTTTTCTGTTAAGTTGTTTTCCTTTTTTCCTTTTGATTTGAATAATTTTTTATATATAGTTTGGATACCAATGCTTTTTCAGATATCTTTCAAGAGTTATAATTTATTGGCAGCTTTCAATGTACAAAAGGTTTTAATTTTAATGAGTACTCAAATTTATCAATGTTTTCCTTTGTTGCTTTACTTTTTGTATGATGCCTACAAAATTCTTTCCTACCCTAAGGATATAAAGATATTTTACTATATTGTTTTTAAAAGTTATAAATGGTTTTTTTAATATTTAGACCTTAAATCTATCTGAAACATTATGTTAGTGTATAGAATAAACCAGAAATTTCATCTTTCTTCATGAGGATAACCATCCACCATAATTTTCTACAAAATCCATTCTTTAATGATTTATAGTATAAGCCCTAAAATATCATATTTCCATCTATGTGCCAGTCCACTTCTAAGCTCTCTGTTCTGTTACATTGGTGTAAACATCCAGGTGTAAATATCACACTGTTGCAAAATAAGTGTTTATATCCAACAGGGCAAGTCTACCTACCATGCTCTTCCTCAAGCCTGTCTTGGCTATCTTTTCCCTTTATTCTAACATATGCTATTCTTTTGTTTTGTAAGTACAGCTCTCTGGCTTTTTGTATTTAGAACTAAAGAATGGGTCTAACACAACAGAATATTCACTCTGAATTGAGTCCTGTGGTCCCTCAAGAGGCTCTGTCCTCAAGTGGAATCCTGAACACCAACCATACAAGGACAGGGATTTAGAAAAAGTCCCTGCGAGATTTATAAAAATCAATAAGACAGGCTCCACACCTGTGGCTCAAGCAGCTAAGGTGCCAGCCACATACACCAGAGCTGGCGGGTTTGAATCCAGCCCAGGCCTGCCAAACAACAATGACAACTGCAACCAAAAAAAAAAAAAAAAAAAAATGGCCAGGCGCTGTGGCAGGCACCTTCAGTCCCAGCTACTTGGGAGGCTGAGGCAAGAGAATTGCTTCAGCCCAGGAGTTGGAGGTTGCTGTGAGCTGTGAAGCCACAGCACTCTACCCAGGGCAACAGCTGGAGTCTCTATCTCAAAAAAAAAGAAAGAAAAAATCAATAAGACATTTTTTTAAACCCCTTCCCTTAAAAAAAAAAAAAGAAAGAAAGAAAGAAAATTATATTAAAAGACATATATACTATTCCACTATAAATTTAAGTCTAGTCAATAAAATAAGGTAATGTTCACCTTTCCAGAAAGGAGAGTAATAAAGTTAACAAGAAGAAAAGAAATATTTTTAAATGGTGTGAGAAGATTCTTATTGCTAAATTTTTGTAATTAATAACATGCTCAGAGGACAAAAAAGGAAAAAAAGCAAAACTTAAAATTGTTAAGAAAAATATTATTATATTTCTAAAGGTAGAGAAGGAAAGGAGCACTCACTATAAAAGTCTTAAATACTTGCCTTAGAGAATCTCCCTACCTAGCAGTACACAGGCAACATAGCAGTTTTTTCAAAAAATGATCCCTAGCAAATAAACACTGCACCCTAATGTGTAAACTCAGTTTCCTCTGAAATGCTAGGAGAATGATGCTAAAAAAAAATAATAATCAGGAAAATGTGTCAAAGGGTTTATAAAACCAGTGTATGGTACCCTATGATCGCATTAATGTACACAGCTATGATTTAATAAAAAAAAAAAAGAAAGACAAACAATATAACATAATCATTTGTACCTTCATATTAATCTGAATAAATACATATACATATAAAAGTAAAATAAAATAAAATAATCAGGTCCTTCCTTCCTCCTTTGTGATTGACCAGTCTAGCATTTTTGTCCCATGAACCAGATTTCATAGACCGAGGCAATTTCAACCACATAAATGTCAGCATTAAACTAAATCTCTCAGCCATTCTAAGATTACCCTCATCAGCAATAAGGCCAACATGTGAGTAAGAAAAGCCTATTTGAACTTGAACAGCACTGACAAAACAGCAATACCACTGGGAAACATCAGGAAAGTCTAGGATCCCAATCATAACATGCGTAACTTTAGACTGATATAATCAGTCTTATTAAAAAAAATAAAAAACATTGATTACCAACCAAAATATCAAACTTCTAAAAAACATATGAATCTTATTTTATATACACATAAATGCATGACTCATGAATGACTTTTGCTTCCAAAAGAATCTGTTGAAATTTAGACTCCTTGACTAGTAAATTTGTTCATGACTTCCACCATTTCAAATAAGATTAACAACAGACGAAAGAAAATGGCAAAAATGTATTATTCTCAAACAGAGCTGTTCACTGTCTGGGAATCACAAAATCCAGATCATCCCTTAACAATAAAATGTCGAAGTACAAAAAGCACAGAGACACTTAATGTTATGTCAAGAAGCCTGAGTTTTAAATTCATCTGTGTGACCCTAGCCATCCTCAATCTGTTTCATCATCAGGAAACAAAGGAAAATGAAGTGTACGGATGTTACTCTAATGATTGTCAGGACGTAGGAATGGAAGGGATTATAGAATAGTGAGAGGTGCTTTTCAGACTGCACTTGCTCCTCATCCTTTTAATCCCCCATGTCTATCACAGAGAAGCACATGATAGACCCATTCCTCCTTAGCCAAAAAAATACTGAATTACATAATCTACGTCCAAGGTCCTTTGCCACATAGAAATGTTAATACAGAATTTGAGAACTGGAAGAAAACTTAGAGATTCTCCAATCAATAAATCAAAGCACAGAACTTTTGGCCCTGCTCTTACATGGTAAGCTCTAAATGTGAAACTTTGGTGAGTGTGAGGCTTCCCAAGTTGAATAGTACTTTATTTGAATGGATGATGTGAGAAAATTATTTTTCCCAGTCTTCACCCTTCTCAAAATCCACACCTTTTTCTATGTGAATTTGTCATTCCTCCCACTACAGGAGAATATATTTCACCATTCATTGGTATTGGGTTTGGCTATGTGATTTGATTTGACTTATGGCATGACAGCAGATATGATATGTACATATGAGCAGAGACTATAAATACACCTGTGGGATCACACCTTTCCCTATTAGGAGAATGTGCATTTAGTAACCACTGGTCCAAAGACAATAACAGACATATAGAACAAAGCAGGCCATCAACCCTCAACTTAGGGCCAAACCTAACCAGTCTATATCAACTGAAGCCTTAAAACCACTATTTCTCTGTGTGTAAATCCTAAGCACACACCTTAGTATTCAGAATCCCATCGCCCTTCAACTCCCTGCACCATGAATTCCCTAATTCAAATGACCACTGTCTCAGAATTGTGCTTCTGCTTCCACCTTTGTCCTCCACAGCCCGTTCCCAACACAGTGGCTAGAGGACTTCTTTTAGAACTACATCAGATCCTATCTTCCTTCTGCTCAAAATCGTCCATTAGCTTATAACCTTAATCAAAGTAAAAGCCAAATTTCTTCAAAGTAGCCAAGAGGTCTTTTACAACCTTGCTAACCAACCTCTCCCTGATTGTCTTCCTGTGACACGCTCTTGCTCACTCTGCTTCATCCCCTCTGGCACTGCAGGTCCTCAGACAGACCCAGCACTTTGTAGCCGCTGGTCCTTTGCACTTTGTATTTGCCCCTCCTGAAACCCGCTTTGCCAGTAACTTATGTGGTTCACTCCTTTACTTTATCCGGGTCTCAGCTCAATGTCACCTTATGGACGAAGCCTTCTCTCACCTTACAATATAAAATAGCTCCTCCTCACCCCACCCTCTTACCCTGCTTTGTTTTTCTCTTTAGCCCTTATCACTATGAAACTGCATTAACCTCCCCCCAAAAGTGCTAATTTATTTACTATCTGGCTCACTAATCTAAAACATAAACCTCCTAGAGTACATAGAGGTGTTTTATCCTGAATCCCAGAACCTTAGAATACTAACTGGCAGATGATAGGCTTTCAGCAAATATTTGATAAATGAATGAATAAAAAGTGACAATATCAGGCTGGCTGTAATCCTAGCACTCTGGGAGGCCAAGGCAGGTGGATTGCCTGAGCTCACAGGTTTAAGACCAGCCTGAGTAAGAGCAAGACCCCCATCTCTAAAAATAGCTAGGCTTTGTGGTGGGCACCTGTAGTCCAGCTACTTGGGAGGCTGAGGCAAGAGGATCACTGGAGCTCAAGAGTTTGAGATTGCTGAGAGCTATGACGCCATAGTACTCTACCAAGGGTGACAAAGTGAGACTCTGTCTAAAAAAAAAAAAGAAAAAAGAAAAACACTGAAACTATTATGAATTTTTCTTACAAAAACTATTAATATAACTTTCTACTTATTTTTTTTTTTGAGACAGAGTCTCACTATGTCACCCTCAGTAGAGTGCTGTGCTGTCACAGCTCACAACAACCTCTAACCCTTGGGCTCCAGCGATCCTCTTGCCTCAGCCTCCCGAGTAGCTGGACTATAGGCACCCACCACAATGCCCAGCTATTTTTTTTGTTGCAGTCATCATTGCTGTTTAGTAGGCCCAGGCCAGATTCAAACCCGTCTGCCTCACTGTATGTGGCTGGAGCCCTAACCATCAAGCTACAAGCACCGAGCCTATATCCTTCTACTTTAAGAGTCACTTTTCTATATTGCATCACTAATTAACAACAAGGCACTTATATGTAAAACTAAGTAACACTATGACTTTCTTCCTTATAGCATAAAGATACACACACGCACACACACACACACACACACACAAAAGTTCACTGGCAAGGGCTGAACAACCAGAAGACTTAATAGCACTCTTTTCCTTTCCTTGGTTTAGTGCTTTGAAATACACTAAAGGAATATGCTGAGCTCCTATATTATCTTAAAGCCAATTAATATTTTACCTATATATGAGTGAATACAAGTATAAATATTTGTAAAACATCAATATAAAACTGCCAAGACTGTATGCAGACAATTCAAAGAAGAAATACAAATATCTAATAAATTTATGAAAATGTTCATTTAGGTTAGTGTTCTTTAATAGCTAATGTTCCGTGTTCATTCTGCTGTTCCGTGAGCATATGTTTTTCCATCTGTTTACATCCTCTGCAATTTCTTTCCTCAGTGTTTTGTAATTCTTCCTATAAGGTCTTTCATTTCCTTAGTTAAATATATTCCTAGATATTTCATTTTCTTTGAAGCTATTGTAAAGAGCATTGTGTCTTTGTGATTTTATTCTCGGCTTAGCTGCTGTTGACATACATGAACACTGTTGGTTTGTGTACATTGATTTAGTAACCTGAGACTTTGGTGAATTCATTAATTCATTAAACACTACTCAGCCATTAAAACAATGGTGACCTAGTACCTTTTTTAACAACCTGGATGGAATTGGAGATCAGTATTGCAAGAATGGAAAAACAAACACCATATGTACTCAATACTAAATTAGAACTAGTTGATCAATACGTTTGTGCATATATGGAAGCAAAACTCAATGAAATTCAAATAGGTGGAATGGGAGAGATGGGTAAATTACCACCTGACAAGTGCCTTGCATACTTTCTGGATGAAGAGCATACTTAGAACTTTGACTTAAAATATACAAATGTAAACTGTGTAACCAAAACATGGTAACCCCATAATATTCTGAAACTTTTATAAGTTAATATTCAGCAGCCTAACTGGCCTGAGTAAAGGGAAAGTCACTTTAAGGAAACTACAAGCAAGAGGTTCCTTGTAAGAAAAGGAAACCATGAAATTAGAAAATCTATTCACTGAGATGTCACACCATTTCCCAGCTTTTCTCTCTCTCTCCCCCTCCTTATACTTTTATATCTAAAAAAAAAAAAAAAGAAAGAAAGAAACAAAATCTATTCGCTGTGGGGGCATAGGGTTGGAATACCTGTGATGGAACAGTAGACAATGTGAGGAGCAATCTTGTCTATGTCTTCATATCCCAGGCCTATAGCTGACAGTTTTCCAGGGACGTAATTTTCCACAAATACATCACAAACAGCTGCAAGCTGAAGGAAGAGGTGTAGACAAATCAGGCTTCCAAATTTTCAACAAATCTCTACATGATAGAACTTTAATTTCAGTAAACACAATTGATCCTCACTTTATAATAGTCTATAAAAATCACAGAAGACAGATGAAGTAGAATTAGATAAATCTAAAATCTCAGGCCAACTACTGAAAGTCTTATTGTCAGTAAAATAAGGGCTACTAAATTTTTTGTAAATACATGGTATTGAATGGATTCTGTTTCCTTTAAATGTAGCATAGATAAAGGGTATATGCTCTGTCCAAATATAATCTTTAATAATTATGTAGAAAAATTAGAAAATAAGTATATAAAATATATTTTTAAAATCTTTTTTTTTTTTTTTTTTTTTGGTAGAGACA
>CAUYPK010002320.1:0-44052 GCA_963574355.1 Loris lydekkerianus | reverse complement strand
CCACTTGACCCTTCGGCTCCTGTACACATCTTACAACACAACTACTAAAAGCCTACGGATCAGCAAGTACTTGCGCTTTGGGGGCCTTCAATTGTTTAGTGCGGGGGGGGGGGCGGAGGGGTTAATTGTTGGAAGGATATTTTCCTTGAGTATTGAATTCTAAGTTGCCTATTATTTTCCTTTAGGATTCACAGATGTACTTCTGACTTCCATCATTTTTCAAGGCCACATGTCAGACTTATTGCAACTCCTTTGAAGATAATGTCCTTTATTTGTCTATTTTAAAAACGTTCTCTTTGTCTTTTGTTTTTGGTAGTTTTACTCTAATGTGTCTTGGTTTTCTTTGTGTTTTTTCTGAATGGAGTTTGAACTTTCTATTGAATCTACGACTTGGTATCTTTCACCAGTTTAGAAAAGGTGCAATTATTATGTCTTCAAATTTTATTTCCTCCCCTTCTCTGTCTTTTCCTTGGAACTCAAGATACATGTTCTATTGGCTTTTTTTACTGTGTCCCATCTGTTCTATCTTTGTTTCCCTCCAATCTAGAATTTACATCAGTCTAGATAATTTGTACTCACCAGTATTCCAATTTATTAATCCTCTTTCAGCTGTTTCTAGTCTGTTCTCAAATCTATCTGCTATATTTTTAGTTTTAGCTATTATATTTTTTCAGGGATAGAATTTCTTTTGATTTTTTTAAAGAATTCAGTTGCATAATGAAATTCTGCTTTTTTATTTTTAAAGTCTGTTGCTGATTTTGCTCACCTTTAGAACTGTTTCTATTGTGTTTTTCTCTTACTCCTGTTGTCAGTAAGTCTTTGATAATTTTGCATGCAGTGGCCCTGTATAATGGTATTCTCCTCCAGAGACATTCATCCTGTCTTTTGGTAGTTATCAACAGTAAAGGGACATCACCTTGATCCATTCAGAAACTTTGCAGATTTGTGGCTACAGTGCAGTTTTTAGACAGTTCAGTCTACACTTTGTTCATGCACACTATTATAGGTATTCCTCCATGTGTCCTAACCAAGAGGCTAGAATTTTGGCAAGGCTCTTTCTAGGTGGGACTTGGACTCTACTTTTTACTCCCCAGTATCTAGAGTCTGCAGAAAACTACTTTTCAGCCATTTCCTGCTTGGCTTCTTGCCCTCTACTTCCTGTAGCTTAGCATCCCACAACAGTAGGTTGTTTTCTGTTCCTCATGTTTCCCTACATTCTTTATTAGTTAAGTTCTTGCTCCTTTATTAACACCAAACTCCAATTTTTATTTCTCCAATTCTGTGTGTTTGCCAAAAGTTTTCCTGGCTTCTCCACCTGTCTTCTAACATTAAGAATATTTTGTATACAGAATTTTTTATTCCTCTCACTGAGCTTCCCTCCCCTTCCAGTTCTTATCTCCTTAAGTCCTAGATGTCTCGGCAGTTCTCTGATGCTTTCAAATAGCATTTTTAATTTTTATTTTTAAAATTTTTGTCTCTGGCTTTTCTAATTTTTCTTGGTAGAGTATTAATTTCCTGCAAGTTACTCCATTATGTCTAAAAACCTGTCTATTGACATAAAATAGAAATTCTAACTAATGCCATTACCACCTTTAATACTTTGGAGCCTCAGGGGTTCCCATCCATGTCTAAACTAAATGATCTTGAAGTTGTATTTAATTTTTAACATCCATAATTCTTTTAGGTTAGTGTTATAGATTTATTTTTAGAAACAGCATCTGATCCTGTCATCCAGGTTAGAATGCAGTGGTGCAAACATAGTTCATTGTATCCTTGAACTCCTGGACTCAAGTAATCCTTCTGCTTTAGCTTCTATAGACATGCTGCACCACTGCATCCAGCTGCCATCATAGACTTTTATACCCATATTGGTGCATGAAAAATGGTCATTTCTTTTTCTTAATTCTAATATCTGCTTTATCTCATTTTGTTTGTCTGTTTTTTAGGAAAAAAAGGTTATGACCACAAGGCATATGAAAATAGGGAGAAAAAATATTGGGTTACCATGTTTGAAACATACCTGAATTAATATGTAATGCAGGGCAATAGAGAATATGAGAACAAAGCAGGAAAATAAAAATGAAGAAAAAATGAAAAAATAGAAGTAGAATGATAAAAAGAGATTAATGAAGACCAAAGGTTGTAATGATTAAAACCCTACACCTAGTAAATATTTGATACATGCTTGTAGCAAATGTATTTTTAGGAAGAATTTCTTGGTTTCAGTAAAGCACATTTTCTGAAGGACTCAGTACCTTTAGAAAAGTTATCTAAACTTATTCTATTTCACTAACTAAAGTTGATCCAAAAGGGAAAGGCAAATTTAGAACAAGTTATTTTGCCATTGTAATTTTGAGAGGAATATGGCCTCTACCTTAGAATCATATTTTATCACATATAAAAAGCAATTTTTTAGCATTTGAACTTTTATATAATTTTTGTTTAGACCAAGGTCAAAATTTTAAATTTATTTGGTTCCTTACCCTAGCCATTTTAATTCCAATCTTAATGACTAGGTCAGATTATCCCTAAGGGAAAACAGAAGTGTGACTTTTTAACTCTGGAAAGCCTGGCAGACGAATAAAGCACTGGGAAATGGGTCTATGACCTTAGAACTCTTCACTTCTGAGAACATCCAGTCTCTGTTCTATTTCAGTTCAGTCCTGATTCAAGTACAAAAGAAAATCAAGCTGGGAGAAGGGGAAGGAGGAGAAGGGTAAATCTATACCTATTGAATACAGTGCACACCCTCTAGATGAAGGGCTCACTTAAAACTTGAATTCAATTTGTACAAAAACAAAGTATGTAAACAAAACATGGGTACCCCTAATATTCTGAAATTTTAAAAAAAGATGAAGAATGAAAAAGAGTGGGGGGCGGGGGCTGGAGGGGAAGAGATAGTGAAAGGAAAGATCCCGGATTTGGAATGAAAGTCCTTCTGTTATTGTGGAGCAACTATTAGTATACTTGCCCTACAAATCAAATGTGGCTCTGGTTCTGCTTTTAATCTTAGCAATGTTCTGATCTAGTTTAATTTTATGTATTCTGAAGATCACTCTGAAACAAATCCTAGAGCCCTGGGTTCCTTTCATACAAATCCCCTTGAACTGAGCTAGTGGGTACTAAATACAAAGTGCCTCAGTATTCATACTATGACATTTGACTTACAAAGTCATCAGTACATTTCTTTTGTATCTCTCCTTTGATCTTTACTAAATACCAGGGGTCTCACACAGGGCTCTGAATCAAATATACACTAGGAACAGTATTAGATATTTTCATAAATCTTATTTTTTATCAGAAAAATAATCTTGTGAAGTAACAATTTTTATTCTGTCTAAAGAGATGAGAAAACAGATATACAAGATGCTCTCAAGCAATGTGTACAGCTATGAAGGAGCAAACTTTAAATTTGAGCCCTAAGTGTTGTGACTTCAACTTCAGTGCTCCTTTTAGAACCCTACAGAATGTCAGTAAATACCTGGTTGATTGTTGACTGAAAAGGGACAATTTCCCTAAAATGAAAGGCAGACTCTAAATGACTTCCTTGCCTTGGTCTGACACTCACCACCTCCTTTTGAATGCCAGACAAGGGAAAAGATCAGTTTAATTGTTGCCATTTATAAGTGGGAAAGTTGAGACCACATAAGCTTTATTGAAGGCCTCAGCTTTCAATTGTCATTCTACATTTCTCATTAAGGAAAGTTGAGATGCATGGAGGTTGTCACCTTGTTGAAGATCAGATGGAATGTTTCTGTACTGAATAGAGTCTGATGCCATGACTAGTCTCATCTGATCCCTGTGATGACGAGGGATTTCTGGGTGAATGTAGAAAAAGGATGAGAAGGAGATTTCAGTATTGCCCCCATAAAATGAAAACTTTTACACTGAAATAAATTTTTTCCAATCTGAGGTAGGTAATGTATTTGTTGAGTTTTAATGTAAGAAACATTTATTGAACACTTAGGATGTGTATTGTAGGGAAAATAATATAAATAAGCTATGTTCCTGCCTTCAAGAGATAATAATTGAATGGAAAAATATTCTGCCATCATCATTCATATAGTTCTGAGTTAATTAAGTTTAGAAAAATAATTCATCATTTGCAAATACAGACTTTATAATTACTACCAACATCCATATCTTACTGGCTTTAAAGTTCTGTTGCCTGGAAGTTGTTTTATTGAGCTATAATTGGATCTGATTCTGTACTGAAGTAGTAGAAGTTGGGGGGACGAGGGAATTTTATCCTAAAGCCTAAGTAGCTTTGATATTATACAGGATGTCCCAAAGGTCACTCCAAAAGTCACCATACATAGGGAATATGGGAAATTGAACCTAAATGTACCCTTACTTAGAAAATATGCTTTACAAAAATTATATTATAAAGAGGGGCCCAAATGAATATTTTGTAAATAAAGATACATTTAGCTACAATTTCCCATTTTCCTTAAATGTGGTGACTTTAGGGGTGACTTTTGGGACACTTTGTATATTTCATATATTGGTCCTCTTCATAAAATTCATTTGGGGAAAGAAAACAGGCTCTGCAACTTAACAAATGTAAATCATTGGATAATGCAACAATAACAAAATATTCAGGCTTTATATTGGGCACTCATCTAAATGCTTTGTTTCAAATGCTTGAAACAACCAGAAGTTACCTCCCTGATTTGAAAAGCAGTATTGAGATAATCAGCAATTAAGATTTGGGAATGAAAAGGATTGTTATACTACCCACTTATTTGCCAAGAAAAGGATCCTCCAAAAAAGGAATAGTGAACATTATAGAAATCATCATTTTGTCATCAAGGATTGGCAAGGCAGATCAGTCTGTAAGAAAGCAGATGCACAAGTGGAAGTTTAAGTGCCAAGTGGAAGTTTAAGTGCCAGGGAAGACCTCTAAGCAAGGAAAGGTCCCATGCTACCTCTGATTGTTTCAGTAAGGGGGAATAGGTGGCCAAGAATGAAATATGCTTGTGTATATAGTCTCTTCAAGTCAACTTAACAAATGAGCAGTTTAATAGTATGAGTGGTTCAGTAATTTATATTGCTTGGGGAAAAAATTAAAAATTAAAACAACACAAAAATCAGCTAAATTCTATGAAATAGAAAATGAAATTTCCATACAGGAGGAGTTAATGAGTTAAACAGAAAGCATTCCTGAGAAAAAGCTTTCAGGCCAATTGTTTTTGTTTGGGATTTTAAGTGGGAAAATGGGTAAGTTGGTCCTAGAGAACATTTCTACAAAATGTCATTCTGGCACATGATACATTTTAGGCAACAGGAGATGAGAAAAATCACATCTGAAATGACTCCTCTCATTGTTGTTAGTTGGATTCTTTAAGCCTAATTGATAAGAGAAAGAACCCTTGTCTGCAGAAAACACCTACCCCTCTGAGAACTTCCTTTTCTATTCCTACTCACTGAGAAAGCCGAAGTAAGTCAGCTTTTGTCTTAGTTGCTTTCTATGCAGAATTAAGCTTCCACTACTGTGATCACTTCAGAATGTAACACAGTGCTGCTTTTGAGACAGTTTTGGTAGTGATGCAGTTATCTGGTAGACAGTTTTCTGGTAGTGATGCAGTTATCAAGTACCTAGAAACTTCTGTAAGCTCCACCCTAAAAGTGCAAGCCCTTCCTCCATGAGCCACAAGCAGCTCACTAAGATTAGCCATTGGCACAGAAACAGTCAAAACTCTGGAAGTCGGGAGTTGTATCTCCTCTTTCTTTTTCCACCCTCCTTCCATTTTCATCCCTTTTCCTTCTCCCTCCCCTACTTTCTTTCATAGTCAGTTAAGTGCTCTGTCTGGAATGTTTGAAAGTGAGGATTTAGGTCTGGGCAACCTGTTAAAAATGTGAATTGTTACCATGAACTCTGAGTGGCCTTTCGGCTTTGCTGACAGAAATTTACTCCATGTAGACCCCCCCCCCAAAAAAAAAAAAAAATTAAGCAGGTAAGGTCATTTGGAGTTGAAACAAGCATGCAGTCGGTATGTTTGAAAATGAAATTACAATTAACCTGCTGATGGCTGTGAGGTGTTACCTTGAACTCTGTGTGGCCTCTTGGCACAGCGGCTGAACTTGCTTTATTGAATACCCAGAGACCTGAACAGGTGAAATCAGGATATGTCCGGGGACAATTGTACTTTTAGAAAGATTATATCTCTTTTAGTGTCAATTGTAAGAGAGTTAAGGATTAATTGAGCAACACTAATCAGAAAATAAAAATGAGTTTTGACCATCCATGTCTTTGTGAAGCATAACATTTGTTAAAACTGCTAAGGAAAATAACTGTACTTACTCACATTGTGGATTGATCCCTGAAGTCATGAGAGGTTACCAGGCCTGATAGTAGCCTAGGAAGATTATTGCAGTTTGGAAATCATATGGCATCTACAGATATTTAGGAAAACGTAATTACCAGCTGAGAACTATGAGGTGTTACTTGAATTCCAAATGGTCTGTTGACATATGGGTTGGACATCTTTATGAAACTATTCAAAATAAGGTAGGTAAAACATACAGCCATAACTTAGCATGGTTGTTGACAAGTAGTGGTGCTGAGGTCATTTATGGTACAGAATGAAAGGATCTTAAATAAACTTTAATTTTGTCTTGTCCGTGGAATATTATTTTAAAGCAAATGTGCAGTTTACTGACTTACATAATCAACAAAATGGAGTAATGGTGCTGCAGTTATCGTGTGGGTATGAGGTTAAAGGAGTGCCATAAGCGATTAATTTATTGACAGTCACTCAGAACAGCTTGTCACTGCTTTAGATTGGGGAAAAAAAATTCATCTTATCCTTTGTCACACTAAAAAAAAGAATCCTGCATTGTTCTGCTGCCTCTATCTTCACATCTCTTCCCTTTAATTATGTAATATCATTCCATGATAAAGTCACATTTTATAAAAGAAAAAATTTTTGGTCCCTCCTTGTTTGGGCTGAGAATATCTATCGTTAGACAAAACAAACTGTTTAGTTTCACTCTGTACTTTTGACAAGGCTGACTGGAATGAATGCTCCTCGTGGTTTAGTAAACAAAGAATAATAATCCAAAATGGGTTTTATTACTGAATATAATTACTCTATTCATAGGATTGGAATGATCTAATTGTTCACATCTTTGCCTAGCGTAACTAACGCTGTTTAAGTAACAGTGCAGTTTTCCTTATTTTAAAAGAAGCTTCAGATAGGATGCACATACAAACACTCTTAGCCTTACCAACTCCCTTCTTTAGTAGCATTTTGTGCTGTATACTCTTTTATTTCTTATAGAATACTTAATTGAAAAGGAAACTTCACGAGGTACTAACTGGTAACTCAAGCTTATTATCTAAAGTTAAAATCATTTCACTTGGTTGGCGATTAAGGTTCAGTGTTGCAAAACCCTTTGCATTTGCCCAGCATAGTTAATCTCAGTCAAATGCCAAGCATCAAGGCATGATCATGTCAGCTCAGGGGTCCCATTTAGATTTTCATGGTCTTCTGTGTTATGTTTCTGTGTAACTTGAAATACCTGTCTAAATGTGTAGGGCCTCAATTTTGTTTCACTTGCTTATTCCAATGTCTGATAGATATTCTCCAACTTATAGACACATCCATACAGTTATAAACCTAATTCTTTATTTGTAGAATTTCTATACTCTGGGATGCTTTGTTTGTTTCTCAATACTTGCCTCCCTTCTCTAGGAACCCTTTTATTTCATTCCAAACTCTGGACTCTTTTTATTATAACACTTTATTTGGAACACTCATAATGGTGGCAGATATATGACAAAATTTACATAGATATCTACATTAACATCAGCACTTATTATAGAATTTATTGTAGTTATTTTGCATATTTGTTTCAAGGTTTCCACTGCTTTTTCATAGTACACACCCCCATTCCCACCCTCATTGTTGCTGAAGTGACCTTTCTAAAACACAAATTTGACTGATAATTCTTCTGCTTAAAACTTAAGAGTTTGCCCATAGTCTCTCAGGCCAGCCCCTCCCTGCCTTTCCAGCTACATTTCCTATCGTTCTCTTGGTATACTCACACCAAATTTGTTGCTATTCCCCAAACATGACATAGCAACGTTTCTTTTATCAAGGCACTTACTCCCCTGGCAAACATTTACTCAACTTTTAAGACTCAGGTCAGATGTTTCCCCTCACCTGGGAAACTTTCCCTGACTATCAGGGATTGGCCTGCCCTCTATACCTATTTAACACTTTACACAGTGCTTTGCTACAGCAAATAAATATACTATACTTTCTTTATTTTCCTTATGTCTCCTCAACTAAGCTGTGAACTATTTAAGAGAGAGATTGTTGTTTTACTCATTTTATATCCTTATCTTAGTTTCTGACATATGGCAGCTATTCAATAAATGTTTATCAAATGAATGAATGAATTAACAAATGAACAAACATCTTTTTGGAATTAAAAAGAAGTCAAATAATTCCAATGAGAGAAATGCTTACAAATGAAAGTATTTCTTGTTGATATCTGTCCTGCTTTTTGAGCTAATTGCAAAGGGGCCTATGTGCATACACATGGAGTATTTCAGTAGAGAATCTAGTACCTTCAAATGTGTCTCGACCATGGATGCCTTGATTTAAGAAAGTCTTCCAGTTTGCGTAAAAGTGATCATGGCCATTATAGTTGATCAGACCTAGGTTCCAAAGTAAGTCAGGTAGATGTAAGGGCAATTTGACTATAACTAGGAAAGTAGAGTATTTGGTGTCATGTTTACTTCTCCTTAATGCAATGTGAGTCTCAGAAAACACTACTTTTCCTTAATATTCTGAAATATTTTTGGCCATGACCTTAATAGAAGGGAATTATTGAGTACTTTCACCTGCTTTGTACTTCTAATCATTCTTTAGTAGGACCCAAGCAATAGCAAGTTCCATCAAATATTAGCATAAAATAATAATGCCACCAACATCTTATGCCGGGCTAACTATAGGGCTCTACCTGTCTGCTGGCCCTCAGCCTCGAAATCCAGAAGCACAACTCTTGAAATATGATCTTGTGTTTCTTTTCCTGTCACTGAGACTTAGTTGTTCTACTTTCCAAGGCTCTCTAAACAGGTAACAGAGGAGCTTAGGAATAAATAGTGATGAATTTCATTTTATAATAGAGGAAAACAAGCCAAAGGGGCAGTGCCTGTGTCTCAAAGGAGTAGGGCGCCAGCCCCATATACCAGAGGTGACGGTTCAAACCCGGCCCCAGCCAAAAACTGCAAAAAAAATAGCCAGGCATCGTGGCAGGCACCTATAGTCCCAGCTACTTGGGAGGCTGAGGCAAGAGAATTGCTTAAGCCCAAGTGTTTGAGGTTGCTGTGTGCTGTGATGCTACAGTACTCTACAGAGGGTGACAAAGTGAGACTCTGTCTCAAAAAAAAAGAAAAAAAAATGACATGCCAAAGATAAGTAGTTTGTGAGATGATTTGGGGTAGGTTCAGGTAGAGGTCAGTGCAGTGGTGAAGAAAGCATCCAGGTACCCTGGACAGAGTTCACCTTGCTCTTTACCACCCATTCCCTCCACTATGTACAATTTAACTTGTGTCAGTGATCACAGAGATTTTCTGAATGAATTACCATAATTGGATTTAATTCAAGAAGGAGATGTTTTCTGTACTGGCTGCATACTGGATTCTTCTGCGTAGATGACAGAGAGAAAGAAACTCAACAGGAAATACATCTTTGCAAATTGGAAAAGTTGAAGAGCTAGGTTCTACAAACATTGTGCCTTTATCCGAGGTGAACTCCTAGTGACCCCCCAGCACCTTGGCTCACCTCACTTACTTCACAGCCAGAAGCATACCAGGTGGATTCACTTTCTTAGCTTCCTGATAAGGCAAAAGACCTTGCCACACCTAGACTCACATCCAATCTCTTTTCCTGCTTTCCTGCCCCCAGGTCTGATAAAAATCCAGGGTGATAGTGCCATTGAGGTATAGGCCATAAACCATATCAGTATGTAAGTAGAGGGAGGGAAAGGGGAGGAAAAAGCAAAAAAGGCCAAATGGAGAGTTCAGCTTCACCTCCAGGTGACCTTGGCAGCATGTGGAGTAGAAAGGAAAATGCCAGGAACTTTCAGCCTTTTTGAGCATTGTTTTGGCTTGGCTTTGCTGCAGAGCAATTTTTGGGGACTGGGGCAAAATATAGGTCATTGTGAGTTGCAGGTGCAGTTTTGATCCTAAATTATTATGAGTTGTGGTATATGTGCAAACCTAGTATTGATCAAGATGAAAACATAGTTTTTCTCTATAGGGCTACTTATAATTATATTAGCACCAACATCATATCAAAGGGTTCCTCCCCCCCTAAAAGCAGAAGGGACTGTTTCTTCCTCTTTCTGTCTCTCCCTCTCACTCTCACTCCCACTCTTCTTCCTCCCTATCTCCCATCCTCCTTCAATTCTTCTTTCCTTTTCTCACTCTCTTCTTTCCCTACTCTCTTCTTGGGTAGACTATCTTTTTCTGTTTTTTAACACCTCACCTGACAAGCCAACTCTGACTCTTATGGCACCCTCCTCAGAAGAATCTGTTTAATATAGGCAGACTTAACTTAAGGATTCAGGATAGACAAGACATTCAAGAGGGTAAGACTTTAAATATTACTCCCAAGTAGTCAGAACATTCACTGTGATCTTTGCCTTCTTAATTTAAACTCTTGAGAGAATGCAGACCAGCATATAAAAAGAACATGTCCCAAAAAATGAAAGGGGAAGAGTTTAAAAAACCCTTATTCTTGGCCTCAGTCATATCACTTAATCCCTTCCACCATCTGTTACCTCATTTTCTTAACATAATAGGAAACATGTCAAACCACCTGGCTGCTTAAATGATAAGTACTATCTCTAGACTAAGAGGAAAATGTGGATTGAGTATTGCTCAAGCATTTTTGTATATGAGAACTTCTGACAAATACAGCTTGAGGTGCCAATGTCTTCCTTCCAAACTATTCTTTACACATATAGATTAAGAGAATAGAGGTTTAAGTTTTATCAAGAAATATTTAGATTAGCTTAGAAGTGTTCCAACACCTATTTATCTAGGGGAGGAACCATTTAGATGAGGCTTAATTATAAAGGAAAGTCCATTTTATTTGTTTTCTGATCACTGTGATTTTTTAAAATTAATAACTAGGAGAAATAGGTATCTCCTAATGATACTTTTTAGATGAAGTTGTAGTAGTTGACAGGAAATGCAGATGAGAAACATCTAAGTAAAGCAGTTTTATTATGTCTTCAGCAGACACATACAATGTGTTCTAGATCTAGGTGGGGGAAGAAGGTAACGAGGGTGTTGACTGGGCAGATGGACTCTACTAGAAGTATCTTCAAAGTTAGTGGTTAATATGTCTGAGGAATTCAAATTTTTTAGTCTTTTATTCTGTACTCTTACTGATATTTGGAGGAAATTAACAAATAGCATTATCTCTATTAGGAAGAGAAATGAGACTTGGAGTAGACAGATGTTTTAGGACAACATGTTGGCCTTTATCTTCTGTCACCTCCTCAGGATCCCCTGACACTATTCATACTGCTTCCAGGCTACTTAGAATGAGGATGAGCCACCACTACCTTCCAGTGCCTCAAAATTTTGACCACGTGGAGGTTTTAGTGCTTCCAATAGGAAGTCTCATTTTGCTATGACCTCTGGAACCTAGGCTTCAAGATGGAGCAGTGGTCCAGAATTTCAACCAGCTATACCTCTGTAGTTCTGTGAGCCTAAAATACTCATGCTTTGGTTCTGTAGGCTAGACTAGTGATAATGGGAAGGACTTTGGGTTGGGGGGCGGTGCTGACTCATATCAGGGAGGCTTCCTGTCCCTGTTCACTACCTCACAATTTGTACCTGTGTACCCCCTTCCTATTCCCCATTATTATGATGAGAATATGCATTATTCCTCATTTATGTTTAATTAACAAAAGAATGGTTAACATCAAAAAACTCTTGATAAATGCTTCATCTCTTTTATTTTTCCCTATCATTCTTTGAAGATTTCCCCATGTGCCAGGAAAAACTAAGTTGTACATTCATACATTATCTCAGGTAATGCTCCAAAGACAATATGAGATAAAAATTATTATTGATGAGGGAACTGAAATTTAAAGGGGTTAAGCAGCTTGTCTAAAGTCACACCAAACAGCTGAACCAAGAATTGAGCCTAGACCTCCTAATGCCAAAGATATTTTAATTGTTATGCTGTTCTACCTCCTATCCCTAGAACCACCATAGTTGAATGGTTCATGTCTGAAATAGCAAATGTTCATTCAGATAGCCACAAACTCGCTACTTTTAAGTTTCAGAAGAAATATTAAATTGTGCTAAATCTTTACTTATGCTTAAAATTCTTTATATCCAATAGACGTGTTTCTCAATACCTTAAAATAGTCAACTGTTGTAAGTGGCCCCTTGAGACCTATTTTTTGAAGAAATTTAAATGAAATAAAAAATACTATATTCCCATGATATCTATCTATATATATTTTTTCTTCTTCTTCTTCTTCTTTTTTTTTTTTTCCAGGGCTGGGTTTAAACCCACCACCTCCAGCATATGGGGCCAGTGCCCTACTCCTTTGAGCCACAGGCGCCGCCCTTTATATATATTTTTAAAAACCTATCCTATTACTTAGAAGAATTATTAAAAGAAGAAAAAAGTGTTAAAGGAAAAGAAGAAAAACAATACATTGTAGTATACAAAAGCTATAATGCTTTTTGATCTCCAGGCCTAGGCAAGCCCATTCCTACCATGAATTTATGTATTATCATGAACATTATGAACAATATGTATTATTACTTTGTATGTTTTCCAAATTTCCAAATCATGCTATGTATCATCTCACAATGTTTTCCATTGAATATTATTTTCACTATTTATCCATGCCAATAATGAGATTTCATTATTCCCTCTATCTGTTGTATGGTCTTCCATTTTATTAATATGGTTAAATTTTACTATCCTTTCTCTTATTGATGAACACTTATTTTCCGTTGTTGTTGTTGTTGTTACAAATAGCACTTAAAGGAACATGCGTATACTTGTTTAACTTGTACACACGTATGAATGTGTCTTAGAGGTTTTTACCTAGATGTATACCTGGAAGTAGAATGTCTGATTCATTAAATCATTTTGTCTTAAACCACATGAGATTTTTATTTGGTGAGATGACACCAAGTGAAATTGTAGCTATTTGTTAACAGTAAGAGAAGAACAGTGGGGATAATATCAACGTAGGGTATAGAAGAAATTAGAGACTCTGGGTCCTTTGACTATAACATTGTTCCCCTTCAGTAAACAGAGATCAACTCTATAGGCAGGAAAGACCAATGTAGTTAGATTAATGTTCAGCATATGGCATCTGCTCTTTATTAATTGATACATTATCTATTTTTTCATACTGAGGAACAAGCCCATTCCTTAATTCAGAAAAGGAAATAAAAGATGTTATGCCCAGAATTTAAACATTAGTCAACTTTGTAGTGTTCTAAACAAACTCCTTTCAGGATCTTCATAGCATTCTGTCTGTCTGAGTGTCCCTCTGTTTGGCAGGATGCTTTACCGTGATACTGGTAGCAGAACCTGAAAGAGAATTTCTCTTTGCAGAGGTGGCTGAGAGGAGGAAAGCTATGCCTTGTCTGAGCATTCTGCTGTATGTATGTATAAAGTATTTATTTAGTGAGTATGGCTGTGACTTAATCTTCTACTAGCTCATTTTTCAGCATTAACAGGATAAAACTTCTCCTGCCATCATGATTTACCATGCAGCAAACAAAGAGGGCTTTTGGATTGCATGTTATAGAAATGCTTTATTTAACTTCTCCTTTCAATTCCTTTGGGAAAGAATTGACAATTGATATTTCTCTTTTGGATTTCTCAGTGAACTCAGCATTCCTAGATTTGGTTTCTATTTGTTATTTGGCTCATAAAAGCCATTGCTTTGGGGATAAGAGTGGCTTGTGACCAGCTTAATAGTTTTCTGCTTCCTAGTCTATCCAGTGGCAGGAGGAGAAGGACAGCATGGCTTGTCCTGACCCTTTCTCTGTTGTTCTTTTCATATTCTTCTCCAAACATAGCAGTGCCCCACCCCCAAACAAACAAATAATGGTATCACTTTTGGCCATGGACATATTCTCTTCCCAGGAACCTAACTTTGGTTGTAGAAAATTCAAATCCATCAGAGTCAAAGTACTGCACAGCTGACCACATTGGGACCTACGGTCAGGTCTAGCACTGGCTACTATCCTGTTGATAATCAGACCTGCTCTCCCTAGGATCAGTTAATTTCACAGGGCAAGTTTAGTCCATTAACAGAAGAGGAATTCCTGGATCTTTCGTGTTGTAAGGAATTTCCAATACAATATCAAATGTATATTCCTCTGATTCTAAATTGTCCCCCAACTTTGAATTTTGCTTTCAGAGGAAAAATCTCAGTCTAGAAATGTTTATGTGCTGTGCATCCATTTTCTGTAATATCATTGTGGCTTGTTTATTGTCTGCATGCCTGTCTCTAGCATTAGTTGCTGAGTTTCTTTAAGGTAAGTCTTTTTGTGTGAATTTCAGTTCTCAATGCCTTTTGTTGATTTGCAGTAAGTTTATATTGAATTAATTCCATATGTATGGAAAAATGAAGTCAGAACTTGTAGGAGGTGGGAAACATAAATGAAAGCACTTAAGCTAAATCTTTTTTTCTTTTTCTTTGTTTTTTGGGAGTTTTTTTAGAGATAGAGTCTCACTTTATTGCCCTCAGTAGAGTGCCATGGCGTCACACAGCTCACAGCAACCTCCACCTCCTGGGCTTAGGCAATTCTCTTGCCTCAGCCTCCCAAGTAGCTGGGACTACAGGCGCCTGCCACAATGCCTGGCTACTTTTTTGTTGCACTTTGGCTGGGGCCAGGTTCAAACCCACCTCCCTTGGTATATGGGGCTGGCGCCCTACTCACTGAGCCACAGGTGCTACCCACCAAATCTTAACCAATATGCAAGCAGAATGCTATTTTGCCCAGTGTTGTCAAACTTAATCTTCGCTATTGCTCCAGAGGTTATATATGCCACTTCATTTTGTACTTTTGCTATATCCATTTTATATTCAAAATTCTGATTAATGGGTGAGTATAATTTATAATTCTTGGCGTCCTTTCTCCCCAACCTACTGGACCAAAATGTAGTTATTTTGTGTTTCTTTATTACATTCAAGCCATCTTTACCATCAAGGGATGCTGTGACTGGAATGAGTAAGTGTTCAAATTTCAGTTGAGAAGTGCAGGGAACCTGTCTGGACTGTACTGGACTTCTTAAACAAAGACCAGAGGCTACTCACACGCTTTGATCCTCTGCTACTAGATCCTTCAAGACCTTTGCCCGGAGAGGTTACCCGAGAGTTTATCTTATTTTCCTTTGTAGGCAGCAGTGAGGACCCAAGGAAGGGAATTAAGATGGCCTAGGAGAAAGAAGCTCTTGATTTTAAGACTCATTATTTTCCATGCATTCTTTTTGTCATCACAAAAAACTCTGTTATCATGTTGAAAAAGCATATTCTGATTTTTTTTCTATCCGACAGATTATTTTCAGTCTGATATAGGGAAAGAATACTAACTTGAGAATCAGGACATCTATATTCTGTTTCTATCTCTGCTACTACCTGCCTTTGTAAATGTGAACAAGTAATCTAACCTTTCTGGGCATCTCTTTCATCAGCTGTAATTGGAGGCAGTTAGCTAAGATAATAAGCCCATACCTAAGGCATTACATTTCATTTGGAGCACCACATTTTAAGGAGGAACCTGATAAAGTACAATAGAGCAAAAAGTTAACCAGGCTAACAAGAGATCTGGAAACCATATTAATAGAAGTGGGTATATTTCAGCCTAGGAAACAGAAGACTCAAAAGGCTTAATGTATTCAGCATCAAATACATGAAGATCTAACTTGTAGAGAACTATAAGCATACTTCTATTTTGCTAACTTTAAGACCTGGGAATGGAAGTTAAAGGAAAGCAGATAGCCCCACTGTAAGAGAGCTCTCAAAAATTGGAGCAGATCTACATTTCCTATAACTAAAGGCATGTAAGCAGAAAACAGATTCACATTTGCAAGGAGTATTTTATTTTGGGTAGCAAATTATACTAAATGGATTCCCAAGGTCTCCTCCAAAGCTAAAAGTCTATGGTTTTGTGCATAGATAGACTCAACCTCCTTCCAGCCTTCAGTTCTATGATCCTAAAAGATCTATAAATTTAATATTTTTTTCTTTAAAATTGTGAGTATGAAAAGAATAGATAAGACATTTTGTTTTATTACTTTCCAATCTGGCAGGACTTCTCAGTCTCTGATATGATCACAATTTCCCTGGAGGTGGTGCTCCAAGCATGTTCTTATTCTGCTTATTCTCCCTCCCTCCAAGCACATCTGCCACTGTTTTGTTTTTTTTTTTTGTCTTCTTCTTAGTGATTTTTGTATTTCTTTGAATCTTTACAGGTGGTAGCAATTTTGGTTCATCTAACTTGATGGTATGAAATTCTAAATAGTTGGAGGTCATTTGGAGTGATTACTTTTTTCTTTGTATTCTGGGAGCCTGGGGGAGTGTGTTTGGAGCTGCTTAGTTTATAGTCTCTGTCAACATAAACTCTTTATTCATCTTCCCATCTCTCTGAAAAACAGACAGAGGAGGTCCATGATATCACAGATGTCATGCAACAGACACAGATGGAGTCATGCAGAATTATAGTAGTCTCTAAACTGGATAAATTTAGTAACCTTTATATTTCTAAGTCACTGGTTTAGGGAAAAGAAATTCTATATATCACTAGATAGAAAATAAGACTTTAGTTTTGGTGGATAGTGTTTCTAGTAAAAAATCTATTGGAATACCTCTGGCATGTGGGAACATCTTCCCCTCACCATCCCCTCCAAGGATTAAGTTACCAAGAATTACAGCTATTACAAGGAAATTGCCAAGATCTTCTCTGTTCTCTTATCAAATGATCTGGATGGCTCTTTTTTACTTCCCTTATTCCCTTTGCTGAAATCTGCTGGAGCCTGTATTTTATATGAGATTCTTTTCCATTACACTTTCAGGGTGTTTGAAATTCTGTCTAGATTATTGACCATGGGGCAGGGAAAGGGAATCTTTGAACTTGATCTGTGTGGTGACATATTTTAAAGCAATCTCTTACAACTTCACAGAGGTTGTGCTAGTGACCCTCTGCTCGTAATTGTTGCCACACACAATCAAAACTAGATATGACTTCGGTTATCTTACAGGCTAGCTCCAAAGCATAGATCTTTAAAAGCAGGTTGCAATTTTTTCTTAATGTCCTAATCAGCCTCACCCCACCCTGTGATAACGATGAAAGTCCAACAGTCTCCATGGACCATAGCAGTCCCTTAGATATGGACACAGTTCAATTTCCTTTCATATAACTACATTTCTAAAATGTATAATCAAAGTGACTGCTTTATTATTATATATAAACTTGAAGGAGAAGGAGCTTGATCACTGCCACACTTGCAAAGCAAAGAAATCCAAAATGGCATGCTAGGGTGATACTACCTGGAGCCAAATTATTCAGTTAAAAAGGGCTGATTAGAGCAACAAGAGTTCTCATACACTATTGATGGGAGCATAAAGTGGTACCACCATTATGGAAAATGGCTTGACAGTTTCTTATAAAAGTAAATGTGTACCTTATAATCCAGCAATTCCAATCCTAGCTGTTTATACAAGATGAAAGCATATGTCCACAAACATACTTTTAAAAGAATGTTCATAGCAACTGTATCCATAATTTTAAAAACTGAAACATCCCAGGAGTCTACCAGAGGGAGAATGGACAAACTGTAGTATTTTCTTTTTTTTTTTTTTTTTTTTAACTGTAGTATTTTCATACAATGGAATACTATTCCTCAGTCTAAAAGAAGTAACTACTGATACACACAATATGTGTAATACAGATGCATCTCTAAAACATTGTACTGAATGAAAGAAATCTTACACAAAAGAGAACATACTGTCAGCTCTTGTTTATGTGAAATTTTAGAATAGATGACTACAATATTCATACATCAAACAAAACTAATCTAGGTGGAAAAAAATAAAAACAATGGTTTCCACTAAAGGGTGGGGATGGGGTGATGGAAATATTCTATTTTAATAGACATTTGGGCTTTTCCAGTGCATGCCTTTGTCAGAATTCATCTAAACTATACACTTAAAATTTGTGCATTTTTATCGTGTGTAAATTTTACCTTAAAATAAAAAGTAGAACTATAATCAAGTACTGAACTCTAGTTAAAGATATGCATGATGAAATTGTGTATAACTTACTTTGAAATGCATCAAAAAAGAATTGATGAACATATGTATAACAGTTAAATTGTTTCAATTTTCTGTATGTCTGAAATTTTTCATAATAAATGTTAGTGGGGGGGGTAGGAAATAGTAACAGCTACAATGACAAGAAAACCCAACCTTAAAATTCTCAGTGGAATAATTACTGTCTCAGCCTGTATGTATTGGAGCCTTCTAATATTTTCTATTATTATTATTATTATTATCATTATTATTCACTCATTCATTTGTTTTAAAAGAATTCTTAGAGCACTTACTCTTTGTGAAGCCCTGGTCTAAGTGTTGGGAAATCAGGATAAAAGAAACATAAAACCTGTCCTTAAGGAGCTCACATTCTAAAGGGGAAGACAAGAAATGCTCTCATGCTATTCATACTTGACTTTACATAAAGACAACACTGTTAGTAGTGTGGAAATTTAAAAAGAAATTATTTTTTTATTCAGATTAAATTGAGGGTACAAATGATTAGGCTACATTGTTTGGGTTTCTAAGGTAAAGTTCAAGTTGTAGTTGAGCCCTTGATCCAGGGGGTGTGCTGTACATCCTCACAATGTGTCCATCAGGTGAGAGCTTTCCAATCCTCCAGCCTCCTCTCCTTTCCCCTTTCTCTCCAGCCCCTCTCCCTCCAAAAGGAAATAATTGAAAAAATGGCATTGCATTTAAGTTTAAAAGAATATATAATCACATGTAGGTGTTTAGCTTTAAATTATTGTAGACTGTGAAATTTAGTAAGTAAGCCAGCCTTCTCCTAAAAAATCTCAGGATGGAAGTTCCCAGAAAGTGGCCTTTTTGCAGGACTTAGAATTGAGGGAAGAATGCCAGCTGCCTGATTGAAATACTTCAATGCCCGTTTAACTCCATCTCTTCAAAGAGACTGGAGTTGTAGAAACCAGAAAACTATCTGGGACCATGTGACCCCTCCCCATCAACCTCATACTATCCTGCAGCTCTGTAGGTTGTGGTGACTAGCCTAGCCCTGGGAAATTGGGTGGTTTGGAAAGAACAGAAAAAATAACTCCTGCTTTGATCTTCCTCAAAATAGGAAGGCATCAGTGTTTCATTGATCTTTCCAAGTCATACAAATTTTGCAGAATTCACCAATCCTGTCTCCATAAGAATCTTCTGGTAGTTGACAGACATGTAATTCAAGCTTTATGTGTTAACAGGCCTTGTTAACACGCTGCATTCAATTAATGGTAAATATTAGAATAATACGTTGCCTTCAGTATTGATTTAATGACCAGACATTGATAGTGGTTTTTCATTCTGCTGAGGTTGGGTTCACTCAGACTCAACGAAAAGGCTCTAAAACAAATGAAATTTCCAATCCTAATATTGTCAGTTTGAGATTAAATTAATGGAGGAAGAAGATTAGTCTGAGAGCTAAGAATATAACCCATGCCTATTTTAAAAAATTACTGAGTCAAACTGGCCTGTTCTAAGAAAGAAGATGTGTTTTATTTTTTTTTTTTTTTAAAGCTGCGCTGAAAGATGGAAAAGATTTTGTGAATATTATTCTCAGATGTGGCAAATCCATGTTGGCAGGACTAACTTATATGTAGACACTTTGAACAATACCTGCTTCACCTGGTCTGTGTCATGTCACATATGTGGAGAGAAAATACTTTGTACAGTCATTTTGTTCCCAGAACGTGATGAGATGGGGCAGGAGGGAGTCAGCCTAGGGACAGTGACTGCCTGTGCAGAACAAAGGATATTAAGGGTTACATCAGGCCCAAATTCCATGCCCCTGGAACCTGGAATAAATGGGTTCCAGATACTTGCTTTTACATTCAGCCTCCTTGTATTCATACATACACGCAGTTCAGACCATGCAAACACTTAAGTGCTAAAAACTATAAGAATAGATTTCTAATCCAAAATATAAAATAGAGCCTTAGAGGGACTTGATAAGCATCTAGCCCTGTCATTCCCAAACTTAATTAACCTTGAATTACCTTGGTTCTTTAAAAAAAAAAAAAAAAAAAAATAGATAAATTTCAGGACCACAAATATTCTGATTTAGCCAGTTGTGCTAGAAGCAGTGTGGTAAGAACTGGGAACCTGTAGTTTTAAATAAGCCTCTCTCACATGATCAGATGATCATGATCAGCCAGTTTTGAGCTACAGGGTATCAAAACTTAGTCACCCCTCAAGTCACCATACATAGAGAAAATGGGAACTTGTAGCTAAATATACCTTGATTTACAAAATATTCATTCTAAAAGTTTATAAAATATTTACAAAATATTCCCTATGTGTTTGCCCTAGAAGTCATTCTTTACTTTTTATAAAAGGTAGTAGCTCCATCAGCCTATTTCCTACCTAGAGAATTTTGGAAGTCTATCAGCAAGCACTCCTTTACTTTGTCCCATCTCTGTCCCCTTCAATCCAAGCTGGCAGTATTCATGTTGATGCAACATTCTTTAAATCCTTGTAGGTGTCCTGTGTATGTCACAAGGATCCATACATTAGACAAAAGGGTTCTCCATAAATCTTTCCTGGGTAACCTGATCTCTGTTTCTGGCTTCTATTGAGATGGTAAAGTCGATCAATGAGGCACATACTGAATCTCTTTAGCAAAAGATTGTCCAGCCACACCCTTGGTTTTATATCCAGAGCATACTTTCCTAAGAGTGAATTTCCTAATTTTGGCATCTTTTACAATCTGGATAGGCCAAGAACCTTCCAAATCATCAAGCACTGGTTCCTTTCTGCCTAAGGGTTCTTTCCTCAATTTATATCTTTTCTCTCACATTTTATCATAGGTAGTGAAGAGAAAGCAGGCTGTATCATCAACATTTTGCATGGAAGTATTTCCTCAGCTAAATATAGAAATTTATTGTTTACATAGTCTATTTTCTACCCAACTATAGAATCCAGTTCAGCCATGTTTCTTGCTACTATGTAACAAGGATCACCCTTCCTCTAGTTTGCAATAACATGTTCCTCATTTCCTTCAAGACCTCTCCAGAAACACCTTTCATTTTTATATTTCTACCTGTTACTCTGTTCATGATGATACATGCATTTCTAATCATAGAGACTTTCTCTAGCATACTCCTCACTTATTTCTGAGCCTCCAGTAGTATCTCCAACCATTCATATTTGTACCAACAGTCTCTTGAAGGCAATCTAGTCTTCTTCTATCATTCACCTGAAAAGTTGTCTAGCCTCTGCTCATTACCAAATTCCCAGCCACTTTTACATATTTAGGTTACAACAACATGCATCTTCCAATTACCAAAATCTGTATTAGTTTCCTAGGACTATTATAACAAACTTTCTATAAACTTTGTGGCTTAAAACAACAGAAATGTATTCTTTCACAGCTCTAGAGGCCAGAAATCTGAAACCAAGATGTTCACAGAGCCATACTTCCTCTGAAAGCTCTATGGGAATATCCTTCCTTGGCCTCTTCCAGCTTCTAGTTGCTCTAGGAATTCTGTAGCTTGAGACCTGGATAATTCTAGTCTTTGCCCCTGTCTTCTCCCTGTGTCTTCTGTTCTTCAAAGATACTTATCATTGGATTAGGAGTCTACCAGTTAATCTAGGATGATCTCAAAAATCCTTTTCCATCTAAAGTCACATTCATAAATAGAGGGGATCAACTCAAACATACCTTTTTGAGGATCACCATTCAACCCACTGCAATTTTCAAATGTAAGAGAAACACATTATTTCAAAGCTCTTTACTAGCACTGTGATTTGTAATTTTTATGTCTTTTCATTAATAAAAGTATTAGTAGTAACATTAATTCTAAGCATTAGTGTGCTTAATGTGCACTATTCATTCCTTAAACTTAAAAAGCAGGTATTGTTATTGCCATTGTACAGCACAGAAACTGAGGCAAAGAACTATGAAGTAACATTCTCAGTATCTCAAAGTATATGGCAGAACCTAGATTTGAGCCCAAATCTGCCAGATGATGAAACTGAAACTTTTACCCTTTCCATATATTTTTACTTCCCAAAGTTTTTTATTCCAGAATATAGAAAAGTATGTGGATAACAGCAGACAACAGGGATGTATATTCCATCGGCTCCCTAACACAAAAAAACACAGTCAAACAAGAAGAAAGAATATCTACATAGATAATAGCTGCAGACATTTCACCCCTGTTTATATCAATGCAATTAAGTAAAATTGTATAATTTCCAAAAATAGTTGTAACCATTTCTCTTGCTCCAAGGCTCATCTTCTCTTTCCCATTCCCTAATATTACTCAGTAGTTATCAAATTCAGAGATAATACAATGTTTATGTGGTGATGGAACAATCCAGTAAAAAGGGAAAACTCGATGATTCTACTGAGAAAGAAGGAATAATTACAGAAATAATGTCCTTGGGTAGATAGAAAACTATGTGATTAAGTACACAAGTGAAGGGAGAAGGATAGTTCATTCATTATAAAAGAAGAAGAAGGAGAAAATATGGATACAGATACATATATCTAATCATGATAAAATCATGTAAATAAAAATAGTTCACTAATACTGATGTTCATCAGGTATGACTTTATTAAGCTTTATACTTGCTAAATGTTAAATTTGCATGAAGTTACAAAAGACTAGAACTGAGGAAGTGCTAAATTACGTGTCATTATACCCAATAATAAACATATATATGCATTTCTTTCTAGGAAGAATGTCAATATAGTCAAATTTATATTCACCTGAAACCCAGTTGTCTCAAGTGCTATTAAAGTTACAGTTTAAAACTTTATCCATGTCATTTGTCCTACTTAGAAAAATTAAAATACTATCCTTAAACTCACAGATTTCTTAATACTAAGACTCACTAATTTCTTACTCCTTCCAACCATTTGCAAATGAATGCCTTTAGTTTCAAATGAATAGCAGTGGAAATGGATTTGATTCATATCTATTCTTACCACTGGAGAACTAACCCAGCTGACATGCATATGACAATGGGTGTGTCATTCTCACACTCATTACATCTAAATAGGACATTTAAATTAAATGCTCCTTTAGGTTATTTGAATCCAATGGAAAACAAATTGTGTTACCTAAACATAAATTCCTATGTGCACTTTGAATATATAGGCATCTAGGAAACCCACTCATAAGAGGTTCATTTATGTTGAAAAGCTTGGAATCCAAGTAGAAAAAGTTTATCAAAGAACAAGATCAGGAACAAGCATGCCAAGGAATAAAGTAGACAGAAAAAAAGAGCAACTATAGAGACATTACCAATATCAAATACAAAGTAAGCAAGTGAAATAATAAAGATCTATGTTTCCTTCATCTTCAGGAGACAAACTGAAATTGAGTGTTCAATGAGTGATGAGAAGAAAAGAATATGTACATTAAAAAAAATCATATTAGATTTCAAACCAAATAAATTTATTAGATTGCAAAAATCTGACTTTTGCCAGATATGCTCATGTCTAGACAATGTTATAAGGATCAGAAAGTGCTGATCAGTTTGGTCCAATATACTAGAGGCTCTTATTGGGCCATGCGTGATGACTTTGATTGGTACCATGTTTATGTAAGAACTTGGAGACTATTTTCATCCCCCAAATTTTAAAATGACTGAAACTTGATCCTGGATTTCTCTACTATATGTCATTCAAGCTTTGTGTTACTTTCTACATAAAAGATTTCCTTGAAATAGCTCAAGGAGTAAAACATTCATTTATTGAACCCATCACTATTAAACATGTTACTTAATGATGAGAAAAGGAAAGGAAGGAAAGAAAAGGAAAGGAAGACCCTTTTGGTGGAAATTTTACAAATCTTTTACAGGGTTAAAGATAAAAAACTTTACATACTTTTTTGACTACCAATTCACATATAAGAATCCATGCAAAAAAATATTTCTCTCTGAGAATTCAGTATCAGGAAAATGTTTGCATCTTTAGATGAATGCTATTAAAACTAGAAATTTCATGTATTTTCTTTTTTTATTTGTCTGCCAGGAAGCCAGAAAACTACATTTAATAATCCATTACAATGGTAAATTAACCCGAATTCACCTAGATTTCCTGGTTCATCTTTTTTTTTTTTTTTTTTTTTTTTAGGACAAAGTCTCATTGTGTTGCCAGAGCTAGAGTACAGTGATACAGTGGCATCATCATAGCTCACTGCAAGTGCAAACTCTTGGGCTCAAGTGATCCTCCTGCCTCAGCCTTTTGTGTAGCTGTGACTGTACATGATGCCTCCATGCCTGGCTAATTTTTGTATTTTTTGTAAAGACAAGGTCTCTATGTGGCTCAGGGTGATCTCTGGCCTTAAGTAATCCTCCTGCCTTAGCTCCCTGAAGTGCTAAGATTATAGGCATGCACCACTACAGCCAGACTTTTTTTGTTTTTTAATCTGTATTTTTCTATTTTGTCTCATTTTTATGTGTTTTACTAGTTCAGGCCATTTAGGTTTTTTGGTAGTAGACAGGCTATATTCATATAAATAATAATTTAATTAAATTTTAATACACAACTCTTTTTATTTATTCTACAAATATTTATTGAGTATTTACTGTGCTGGACACAGAAATTAAACAATAAATAAGACAGTCAAGATTCATACAAGGTAATTGCAGGTGAAAATGGATTTTGGTGTTCCCAAAGAAATGAACAATTAGAGCTCAATGTTTTGGTGGAATCTCTGTATGTTCAGAAAGCTGACTCAACTTTAGGTAACATGCTTTGAACGAACCAACACTGCTGATGGTACATGGTAAAATGGTGAAATTTGGGGTAAATTAAAGCTAACCTGTCTCTCCCTACAAAGAATTAAAATTCTAGAAATCTAGATAAAACTGTTATTTATAAGTGTACTACTAGGGCTGTTTATAATATAATGTTTTATCAAGCCTAGACTCTTTCAAAGACATTCAGTTTAGTTGGTAAATAAGAACACAAATCTAAGATTGAAGGAACTGAGGTATAGTACAGATAGATATACCCATCATGAGACATGGAATTATAATAATGAAAAAATCCCAATACTTTTTTAAATTATTCTTGTCATTGTCATTTTTCTATTTAAGCAGTTCAGGTTCTGGCAAAGGAAGTCAGAGAATATGGAAGCTGTTTCCAGGGAACAGACCAAAATCCCAGAGTCACTGGTCAACACTGAACCACTCTGTGTGTTTTTGTTGTATATTATTATAGAAACTTTGGTAAAAGGTTTTTCAGGGACAGCTAGTCCATCTCCCATTCTCCAGGCATCCTCCACCTACACCATAAAAAGATAGTTGACAGCCTATCTAACTCTCCAAGATTCTTAAGAGAGAGATCCAAGTTCAAGTTCAGAGCATCTTAATATGCCTTCCAAACTTCCTTATAAGATGAATCAAAACAAATCTTTAAAGGACCAAAAGAATTCACTTTGAAAAAAACTACCACTGCCCTCAATCCCCCTACTCCATTACCAAATCACATTTATGGCTCAATCATTATATTCTAATAAATTTGCAAATTTCTCATGTTTGCTTTCCAAGGCAGCTGTAGAAAAGGAGCTGGGAGTTTGCATGAGTAGTTACAGTTACAAGCTTCAGCCTGCCAAAATGTTTCTTAATTTCATAGCATATCTAAATGGGAGAACTTTTGACATCTGGATGAAGCTAGAAAGGCCAAGGACACACCATCAGTTCATCACAGTATATTATCCTTGGGAAACCCTGGAGAAGAACTAGAGTAAGATTAGAAACTTTTTTTAAGGCATTAAGCAAACAACAGCATCTGTATAATAACGATAGCAACCCCAGTGTTCTTTTTCTCTTGGGTTGTTGTCTCTGCTGAATTTTTTCCTCTACTACCTTAGGTATCCTCTTGCCTACCTTTAAAGACTTTTGACTCCTTACAGTAAGAATGATAATTCTATATCTTGGATACAGGGTAGTATCAGAAATATAATTCCAGTGTCTGCTCATGTCTTCCCTTTCTACTTTTGCATTCCTGGGATAGGAATAAGACTACCCCACAGAACAGAATCTGTGTTCACTAAATAAATGTTTTAAATGTATCAAAAAACTCTTTTTATATTCTTAATGACAAATAAATCTTTGTCTTATAGCTCAGAGTCCTACCTTCTGCATTTCTACAGAGCGGGTTTTGTTACTGTCTTCTAGAAATATGTGTTTAGTACTATGTATAGACAAAATACCTTTTTTTTGAGACAGAGTCTTACTTTGTCACCCTCGGTAGAGTGCCATGGCGTCACAGCTCACAGCAGCCTCTAACTCTTGGGTTTAAGTGATTTTCTTGCCTCCTAAGTAGCTAGGACTACAGGTGCCCGCCACAATGCCTAGTTATTTTTTTTGTTGTAGTTGTCATTGTTGTTTAGCAGACCTGGGCCAGGTTCAAATCCACCAGCTCCAGTGCATGTGTCCAGCACTCTAACCATTGAGCTATGGGCACTGTGCCCAAAATTCCTTTTAAATACTCCAGATATTTAGCTTTGTGTCCATAGAAAGGATAATGGTTTTCTTAGGATAGGGAACCTGTGACCTTGAGGTAGCCGTCTGGATTCTTGAGTGTAGCCTTTTAATCAAATCCAAATTTTATAGAACAAATATTTTTTTTAAATTTATTTTTATTATTAAATCATAGCTGTGTACATTAGTGCAATCGCCTGTAAGAACAAATATTTTTAATAAAGGGATTTGTTCTGTGAAGTTTGGATTTGATCAAGAGGCCACACTTAGCGATCTGGAGAGCAATATGTGTGGCCTTGAGGCCTCAGGTTCCCATCCCCTACATGGAATTCACATTCTAGAAAATATAACACAGTATAATATGATGAGTGTGGTAGATGCTATGAAAGCAAAAGTATAAAGTTTGTGGATGCAAAATTTATAGGGATTTACCCTGATCTGGAGGAGTCGAGGACAGCTTTTATAAAAAAGCAACATCTAAATTGAGACTTAAAGATAAAGAGTGATAAAGACAGGTACATTTGAAGAACAGAAAGAATCCAGCTCTTTAGATTGTTGGATGAATAATGGGTTGTGGTAGTGGACAGATCATGGCTCTGTAGACAATATTAAATTTTTAATTTTTAAATGTTATTCAAAAACCAATTATATATAAATCGTCTATAAAATTTAAGCCAGGCACTGATCTTATCGGGTTTAAAAAAATATCACCCTGACTATAGATTGGAAGTGAAGAATCAATACAAGAGACCAATTTGGAAGATTTTTTCAATACTTCGGATATTTAAAACAAAGGTATCTTGAACTTGATCTACTATACTAATAATAGAGATAAAGAAAAGTGGGAGGATTAGAAGGAATTAGAACTGCCAATTTTTAGTGAAAGATTAAGAAATAAGAAGAAAGAATCAAGGGTGGTATATAGTAACCCAGGGGTTCTGAGAAGGCTCTGTTTTGTGAATGTATTTTTCTATTGTTATAACATTAGTGTCTAGTATATATGAGATATTTCAGTAATTTTAAATGAATGAATGAGCAAATGACTATACACCTATATTTATTTCTATCTTCAGCAACTAGATTGATTGTGGTGGTATTTATTTAGATGTGGAACAGGAAAGAAGGAAAAGATTTAAGGAGAATATAAGTCCTTATTTATTCCTTTCTAATTATTTAAAAGAGCTATGACAGATGTAAAGCAGAAATATTTCACATTTTTTTAAAAGTAGTAGTCTATTAGAACAGTTTTAGGTTTACAAAAAATTGATCAGAAAGTAGAGCTCTCACATGCTTGCTCCTTTCCTCCCCATGCCAGTTTCCAGTACACTTGTCAAAATTAATGAAGACTATTGATTCATTATTTTTAACTGAATTCCATAATTTACATTAGAGTTTCCTCTTTATATTGTACTTTATTATTAATTTAGACGAAGTCTCACTCTATTGCCCAGGCTAGAGTGCCATGGCATCAGCCCAACTCACAGCAATCTCAAACTCCTGAGTTCAAGTGATGCCCCTGCCTCAGCCACCCCAGTGAAGACATAGATTTTAAACATCATCAAAAGAAATTGAAAAATAGCAAAATATATGGAAAGTTACCTCACATTCATGTATTAGAACACTTAATATTGTTAAGATGACAATATACCAAAAATTAACTTAGAGATTTAGAACAATTCCTATCAAAATCCCAGTTGGTTTCTTTGCAGAAATTCATAAGCTAATCTTAAAATTAATAAAGACATTTAGGTAACTCAGAACAGTCAAAACAATTTTGAGAAAGGACAAGTTCTCTATTTCAAAACTTACTACAAAATTATAATAATCAAGACTATGTGGTACTGGTATTAAGGATAGACATGTAGATCAACAGAACAGAATTGAAAGTTCAAGGAAAAACCTTGTATTCATGGCCAATTAATTTTTGACAAGTATAGAAAGACTTTCCCCTGAGGAAAATAATAATCTTTTCATAAAATGGTGACACTGTGCACAAAAATTTACAAAATGTATCAAAAATCTACATGTAAGAGCTGAAACTATAATCCTTGGAAAGAAAGATTGAAGTCAATCTTCTGAACTTGCGTTGGGCAACACCTTAGAAATGGCACAGATAAGCACAAGTGCAAAAGGAAAAACTAGTCAAAAGTATTCTTTACTTAATCAAAATTGAAAATATTTGAGCTACTAGTAATGTCATTAAGAAAGTGAAAATATCATACACAGAATGTGAAAAAGTATTGGCAAGTCATATATCTGGTAAGGAACTCATATCCAGAATACATAAATAATTCCTACAACTCAATAATAAAAAAAGATATAACAATTTTAAAATGCAAAGGATCTAAATAAACATTTCTCCAAATAAAATATACAAATGGCCATTAAGCACATAAAAGTGCTTAATATCATTAGTTATTAGGGAAATTAAAAAAAAAAAAAAACCATTACACGTACCATTACCCACACTAGGATGGCTAAAATAAAAAAGACAAGCAACAATATGTTGGTGCGGATATGGAGAAATTGAAACTTTCTTATATTCCTGGGAAGATATAAAATGACAAAGCCACTTTGGAAAACAGTATGAGAGTTCCTCAAAAAGTTGAACAAGGAATTACTATACAATGTCTTGGTACATACCCAAGACATTTGTACATACAAAAACCTATACACAAATGTTTATAGTAGCATTATTCATAATAACGAAAAAAGAAAATTCTCCAAATGTGTATGAAGTGATGAATAGATAAATAAAATATCTGTAGAGGGGAATATTATTCAGCAACAAGAAAAATGAAGTAATGATACATGCTACAACATGGATGAACTTTGAAAACAGTACATTAAGTTAAAGAGATCAGTCACAAGAGACCACATATTGTGCATTCCATTGACATGAATGTCCAGAACAGGCAGAACTATACAGCAAGAAGCAGAGTAGTGTTTGCCTGAGCTTGGGGAGCAGGGGAAATGAGGGGTGGCTGAAAATGGGTACAGGATTTCTTTTTAGAGTGATGAAAATGTTGTAAAGTAATTGGGGTGCTGGTTGCACAGTTTTTTGAACATCCTAAAAACCATTGAGTTTTATACTTTAAATGGGTAGGAATCATATGTTAACTAGCTTTTTTTTTTTTTTTTTTTTGTTTTTTTTTTCAAAGCAAATGTCTCAGCAAGTTCAAAAGTAAGAGAAATTTTTGTTTCCTTCTTTCTTTCCCAGTCTTGGCTCTGTCCTGCCTCTTCTCCACCCACACTTTAAGTCAGCAGCCTCCAAGGAGCACTCAGTTTACAGCCCCTGCTGCCATAATGTCAAACTCTGTAGAAATATATTATACAGAGCAGAAATCAAAAAGGCATAGTATGTGAAGTCCGACACAAACTGGCAATTACTCAGAGATTCAAAGGTCAGGCAGAGGGCAGGGGTAAGAAGGACAGAGTTGACTCTGTAGTGCGTTTAAATTCCCTTTGCTGTGTAGCTTGCTTTAGATTGTCAGTTGTCAGCCAGTTTTCTGTTTTGTTTGGAATCTATGTGTTTCTTTGCATTTTTGAAAATTTCAGAATATTACAGGGATACAAATGTTTTGGTCACATGAATTGCTTTTGTACAGTTTGGGTCAAACTTGTAAGTATGCCCTTTGCCCAGATAGGGTGCATTGTACCTGTTAGGTATGTACCGGTATTTATCCCCCTCCTGTCCTGCCCCCTCCCACCTGCTTTCTTTACTACTAAATGTGCACATGGGTGTTGATTGATTAGTTCCAATTTAATAGCGAGTACACATGGTATTATATTTGTTTTTACATTCTTGTGAAACTTCACTTAGAAAAATAATCTCCAGTTCCATCGAAGTTGTTCCAAAAGGTATTAGTTCATCATTTGTGTGTGTGTGTGCCTGAGTAGTACTTCATGGTATCATATACCACACTTTCTTAATTCATTCCTGTATTGATGGGCACTAGGGTTGGTTCCACATCTTTGCAACTATGAATTGTGTTGTAATAAACATTCAAGTACAAGTGTCTTTTTGATAAAATGCATTTTTTTTCCACTGGGTAAATCCCAGTAGTAGGATTATTGGATCAAATAGTAGGTCTACTTTCAGTTCTTTGAGGTCTCTCTATATGACTTTCTATGGAGGTTATACTAGTTTTTAGTCTGACCCACAGTATATAAGTGTTTCTTTCTCTCCGCATCAATACCAGCATCTGTTATTTAAGTATTTTTTTGATAAAAGCCATTCTCACTAAAGTTAAGTGATACCTCATTGTGGTTTTGATTTGCAGTTCCCTGATGATTAGGGCGTTTTTCACATGTTTATTGGACATTTGTCTGTCTTCTTTAGAAAAGCTTCTGTTCATGTCTTTTGCCCTCTTTTTATATTTGCATGTTTTTTCTTATGTAAATATGCTGAATCTTTGTTCTGTTGAACATCTTTGATTGGAGATTTGCATATGTACATTTTCAACCTCCTGATTATGTTCTCAGGAAAAATCAATGATCAAAACAGAAAGGAAATGGCATCTCATTTACCAGATGCCTGTCGCATAGCACACATACCTTCTTAGCTTGGACAAATTCCCATCTTAGTAATATATTGAAATGGAGAAGTTGAACATTTTGCATTCTCACTGCCTAGTATAATTCCTGTCGCTTCATACGTGCTCCATAAATATTTATGAATGAATGAATCCATGAATGAACTACCTAGCTAGCCTCTACTTATCACTGGAACTTCCTTAAAGCAAATTTTTTTTTTTTTTTTGGTGACTGAGTCTCACTCTGTTGGCCTGCTAGAGTGCAGTGGCATCTTTGTAGCTCGAAACAGCCTCAAACTCCTGGGTTCAACCAATCCTCTTGCCTTAGCCTCCCAAGTACCTGGGACTACAGGCACATGCCACCATGCCTTGCTAGTTTTTTCTATTTTTAGTAGAGATAGGGGTCTCACTTTTGCTGGTCTCTACTCCTAAGCTCAAGCAATCCATCTGCTTCAGCCTCCCAAAGTGCTAGAATTACAGGTATGAGCCACTGTGCCCAGCCCCACTCTCTTCTATTTTTCGTGGTCCACTTTACCTTTTTTTTTTTTTCCAAGACCATGTTTTCTTGAAGTCTCAGAAAGTATTAACTGTGCGTAGAATTTAGAGCCATGTCATCTTTCTACCCAGCAAGTTGAAAATCATTCTGGAAGAGAGAAAAACATGACTACTACGCTGTATTTAAATGTAAGATTGGTGATCTGCTGTTGAGAGTGAGCAGAGAATAGAATAACCAATATTGTGTAAGAGAAACTGAGACTGCCCTGAATTTTGCTGCCCCTCTTGGCTTGCCCCACCATTTATCTATTTTGTATTAGATCTGATTAGATGACAGGTAAGTCAAACGTTGCCCAGAAAATAAGCATGTCTTTCAAGACCCTTCTGCTGAGTCACAGAAATCTCAGCCACTTAGCCTGTGGAATAGCATTGCTAATTGATTGAGTCATCAAGAGGCAAACATGTCAAAACAATTCAGATACAGGGACACTGCTGGAATAAAGTTTCTAGGGGATTCTCCAGAACCTAAAATTACTTAAATTGATTGAGTAGCTGTCTTGTAACAAAGTGTATTGAAAGTTACATTGTACTTGAAAACCAAATATTGAGTTATTTTGGACATCTAAATTCAAGATAGTCCTGACAAACCAATGCCAGCATGTGATTTTCCTTCTCGTTGCCCTCAGAGTAGTATATTCAAGAGGTCATTGTCCAAGCTGAGAGAAGACCAGAATTCAGAACATTTCAAATTATTTAAACTCTCTTGTGTATTAGTGGCCTAATATTATTGCCCTGTTCTCCAGTTGCCATGAACCTGCAAGCATAAATCAATTCCAATTGTGCTCATAAGCAACCAGTGTACCAAAGGGGTTATATACTTAGATTTGCCAAGAGGCTGCCTAATCCAGTCAGGAAGGGCTCATTCTCAGTCCATTTTGGTTCAGCTCAAGAATCCAGAGGAAGTTAAATTACTCTTCTAGGTGTCAGTTTTCATTTCCATAAAATGTGAGTAGATTCCTTCTTCCCAGGAATGATCAGAATGATTAATATAGCATTTATTAGATGTGTTAAGTGACATCTCTTAAGCACCTTTGTATGGCTATGTTAGCCTTGAAGGGTTTACAGTTCCCTTGAAAGGGAAGCAAAAACATACCTATGGAAAGATGAGCTATAACCCAAGGTGGTGTCTGATAAATGCCAATTAAGTGGTACAAGCAGACGGAAGAAGAGGTGATGGCAAAGGCTGCCATGGTATGGAAAAGTTGCCTGGACAGACCAGGGCATTAATGACACAGCCAAGGGGAAGAAAAGGACAGCACTGCATGAAAGGACTGTATATCCACAGAGAACCAGGGCTGGGAAAGAGAGCAGAGTAAAGGAAGTTATAAACCAGAAAGCCCCTACACCTGTGAAGTAGGATTATTCTAATGTTCCACTCAGTTTCTAGATAGCACCATTTAGAAGCTAGATTCATCAGTCTGCTTGAATTTCCAGCCCTTTGTATTTAATAAAAAAAAAATTGTAGCTCCACAGTTATATAGTCTTTTGAGACTCTTGGTCCTGATGGAAGTGTTTTTTTTAAGTGTGTCATATTTATTAGGCTTTCTTTCTGTTTTTATAAAAGTAGTACATGTTTATTATATGCATTTCAAAATATATAGGAAATTATAAATGTAAATAATATTTAAGATATTATTTACATAGATTTATATCTTCATTTTTCACTGAGCATTATCTCATTATTATCTTCTCACATTATCAAAAACTACATAAACATAATTTTTTTTAATAGCCAGGGTTTCGCTCTGTCACCCAGGCTAGAGTGCAGTGGCATGATCATTTATGTCTGCAGCCTGAGTTCAAGTGACCCTCCTACTTCAGCCTCCTGAGTAGCTGGGACTACAGGCATGTAGCACCATGCCCAGATAATTTTTAATGTTTTCTTTTTTGAGACAGGATCTTACTGTGTTGCCCACGTTGGACTTGAACTCCTGGCCTCAAATAATCCTCTCACTTTAGCTTCCCAGAGTTCTGAGATTATAGGCACGAGCCACTGCAGCCGACCAACAACATTTTTCTATACTCTACCTTATAGAATATAATGAATATTGATTGTAGTTCTACTTTACTGTAACATATGACAGCCATTATGTATGAAGTATCTTTGTCTAGATTTTCTCATCAGTTACTTAGGATAAATTCCCAGAGTTGAATTCCTAGTTTAAGCTGTGTGAGCATTTTATGGCACTTGATGTGCATTAACAAATTGCTTTCTAGAAAAGTTTTACCAATTTATTCCCATGTATAATACATGCATGGACCCATTTTAATCTCACTGTGATGAATATGAAATATTCTTAGTTTTTAAATTGATAGACAAAAGGTATCTCATTGTTGTAATTTGTATTTCTTTGATTGCCCTTGAGACTGAACATTCATTAATGTTTATTATCTATTTATGTTTCTTTACCTATGAAGTATTTAATAATGTCCATTGTGTTTTGTTTGTTTCATAGGCACATTAAATTCTTAACAGTTGTAGCTCTTCATATAATAGAGTAGATTTGCGAAGACATTTTGCCCAGTTTATTTGCCTTTTATTTTTTTTTTTTGGTATACTCAAGTTTTAAATTTGTGTGCAGTCAGTTTATAACTTTCCTTTGTAATTTCTCTTACTGATTTTTTATTCTTTAGAAGTTATTCCACAATCAGAAATAAGATTAATACTTCCATTTTCTTCTTTATTGTTCCATTTTAACATATTTAGATTACAAATGCATCTAGAATTTATTCTGGAGAAGGTTCTGAAATGAGGATTTTATTTGTTTTTATCTCATATAATTAATTTTCCCATGTTGTTGACTATTTCGTTTTCTCCGATTTGGCGATCAGTTCTTTTGAATTACAGTATTGTTATTATTTAGAGAGAATGAGACCAGACAGAGAGAGAGAGAGAGAGAGAGAGAGAGAGAGAGAGAGAGACAGACAGACATGGGTGGAGGGAGGAAGACAGGGAAAGAGAGGGAAAGGGTGTGTGTATTTGTGTATCATGCGTAATTGGACACTAGGAAAGTTGAGAAAGTCTTTCACCGTGTTGAACCAGAACTAAATTATATTTTCAAGGGTACTTTTAAGTCACACATTCTCAGTGAGTTTGATTTTATCCCATCAAAGTTAACTGCTTTATTCTTTATCCCTCACAGTTCTCATTGATGGGGATAGCATTTAACTATTTCTTTATTCACTCCTCTTTTTTTTTTTTTTTTAACTACTGTTCTTCAACACACACCTATAAAGCCAGTTCTTCACTCTCAGGAATATGTTATTTTTACTCCTGCTTTCATTCATACTGTTTCTTGAATAAAATGTCCTCTGTCTCACAATCTCCCAGCAGTACTTCAATACCCAGATCAATTCCTAATTCTTACAGTTAGCTTTAGTATTTCTATCCTTTGAATTCCAGTAAGCAAATGATAATCTACACATTGTGAGCACTTAAATTCATTTTATCTTATATATAAATCTTATTTTAGCAGATTGTATAAGCTTTTTACAGAAACATTTTCTTCTTTTCCTTAGTACCTAGCACTAAGAATTTTTAAAAACTTCATTTACATATATGGATCAGATCATTGGTTCAAATGTTAGAATGTAAGATACCCATCATTGTGTATTTACGACCCTCACTGCCAGCATCTCATGCAACTAATAATATAAGAGACTCTGTAGAACAGAGGTGAAATAAATTGTTATCCCTATTTGACATAAGAAGGAATTATAATGCAAAAAGATAAACACAAAGACATCATTAAGAAGTCAGACCTCCCAAATTCACTCTTCTTGTCTTTCTACTAGTTCTTCCCTTTCCAAAGGGAAGCTTTCCAAAGCTACTTTGTTCTTAAATAACTGTTTTTAAATGTTGCTCATATCTCTCAAAGTATGTTCAACAGAATCATAAATCCCTAGCATGCTAGTAAGTATCCTGCAGTCAAAGAGTCCCATAGTAAATAAATTGGGGACATACTAAGTTAAATTTCAATGGTTTTCTTTATAGCAGGACTTCTCAGAATCCTTAATACCTTTTCTTTTCACAGAGAATCTGTGAACATACTTTAGAAAATAATGTTGTTATGTTTTTTCCTCTGTGCTCACTCCTTTCTTACTCTGCTATTCCTTCTTTGGTTTTCTGTCTAGGGTACATTGTACAGTAAAGTTAACCTGCCTGGTTTTTTTTGGGGGGGAGGAGGGGATGGACACAAGGTCTCACTTTGCTGCTAGGACTAGAATGTAGTGGTATCATAGCTCAGTACATCCTGAAACTCCTGGGCTCAAGCTATCTTGCTGCCTCCACCCCCCACCCCCACCCCCAAGTTGCTGGGACAACAAGCACGTGCCACCAAACCTGCTTAATTTATCTATTTTTTGTAGAGATAGGGTCTCACTCTTGTTCAGGCTGGTCTCTAACTTCTGGTCTCAAGTGACCCCCACCCCCCACCTCAGCCTCCCAAAGGGCTGAGATTACAGTCATGAACCACCACAGCTGGTCTACCTTGCCTTTTTAAGATCCTTTGAGATAGGGATACCAGTCAGAAAGAATCCCCTGTTTTGATAAATACCAGTACCACAAAAATAGCCAAAATTTCACCAACAGTGTGAATTTTAGGAAGGCTATTAGGTGGCATATGATTTCTAGTTCTCTAAACAAAGGCAACTTTTTAAAAGAAATATTTTGAGTTAATATTTTATAATTTCCTGATTTGAATCTTTGTTTGGAATTTAGATTGTTTCTCATTTTTTACTTTTGCAAGTGACTCTATAATGCATATTTTCATGCAGTCTTAACTACAAAGAAATGAATATTGAGCGAGTATTTGCATTTGTGAGTTGTCTGTCTCTTCTTCTTTTTATGGCATGCTCTAGCATTCATTGGGAGAACTCCCTCCTTGTCTTCCTCTGATAATACCTGACTTGTTCCAGGTCTACAAAGAGATGTCTTGCTTCATGTTATAATCATCAATTGTTGTGCTAAATTTGTCCTGTTGTCACGAAGATTTTTGCTTTAAAGCAAATGGAACCTGATCCTGCTGTTATTAATTTCAGACTATTTGAATCTTTCTAACTCCTAATTTCTGCTGCTTCCTTCCCCCTTGCTTCCTGATGCTTCCTTTAAACTCTCCCATCATTATCAGAGTTAGATCTTCTTAAGGATGTCCCCCCAATACTTCAAGTATAGTTATGTTCTGAACTCCAAGCCTTACTTTTTCTCTTCTCCTACCTACTTTTCTTTTTTTCTCTATTCTTCCTTCTTATTAAGGGCCTCACCACCCAATCAATCACCCAGACTAAGAAACCTTAGACTTACCCTTGATTCCTTGTTTTTTCCCACTTAATTCATTCCACTGGACATAGAGTAAATTATCAAGTGAAATCACCTCCATGCTTTCACATCTCTCATCAGCATGAAGCTTAGACACTTTTGATCACTTCCCTTTGCCTAAATGATCAAAACCAAACTTCCTTCTTCTAAACAAAATCCAAACTTCCTGACTCCAGTCTACCTTAACACCTCTTTTCTACCTTTTCCTTTTTCCCATACTTCAGTCATACCTTCCCCCAACCGCCTGGCTTTTTCATATATTTTTACGTTAGCAAACTCTTCCTCCATCATCAATTCTCTTATTGGCCTGATGAATAACATTAGGGGGCCACATTAGCTGTGTAACATTGAAATGAAGCTATCACCTCCTTAGCTTTTTTGCCCCACAAATTGTTTTGCTAAGTTGAGTAAAATTATGAGCATTCTAGAGAAAGAATTTAAAAAACATATTTAAGTTATTTATTTGTAATTTTATTTCTGGTGATTCAAAGAATGTGGTATTTGTCGAGGTTTTCTTTTTAGCCTCTTTGTGGCCAACCTTTGTAAATGCCCCATGAGAGCCTGAGAGCATGCATTTTCTCTAGTAAGTGAATACAAGGATATATGTCCAGTGGATCAAACATAGAAATTGTGCTATTCAAATCTTCTGCATCTTCACTAATTTTTAAAAATCTGTTTTGGCAATTAATAAGAGTGTTAAAATCTCCCTCTATGATTATGGTGTATCAATTTACCCTTACAGTAGTGTCAGTTTTTATATAGCTATGTATGTTCAGACAATGTTATTGGGTATATGAAAGTTTAGAAATGTTACATCTTCTTGGTAAATTATTCTCTTACCAGTATGTAATGACCCTCTTTATTCCTGTTAATACTTTTGACCTTATTGTTCTTACTGCACCAACTTTCTTATTTTAGTGTTTTTCCATTGTGTGACTTTTAACTTTCTATGTCTTCATACTTATATTTTAGATTTACCTCTTATAGGCAGCATATAGTTGTATTTGCTTATTCGTACAATCTCAGAGCCTCTATCATCTGAATTTAGACTATTAGTATCATATTTTTATTTCTAACATCTTATTGTACTACTTACCATGCCTTTTACTTGCTTCTTTTTTGTTGATTTTGTTTTCATCTTTTCCTGCCTCTTATTTTTTATTTTTTGGTTTTTTTTGTTTTTTTTTTTTTTGTAGAGACAGTCTCACTTTATCATCCTCAGTAGAGTGCCGTGGCGTCACATAGCTCACAGCAACCTCCAACTCCTGGGCTTAGGCGATTCTCTTGCCTCAGCTGAGAATATAGGTGCCTGCCACAATGCCCAGCTATTTTTTTGTTGCAGTTTGGCCAGGGCTGGGTTTGAACCTGCCACCCTTGGTGTTTGGGGCCAGCACCCTACCCACTGAGCCATAGGCTCCACCCTTATTTTTTGGTTTTAAAATGTTAGAATTATGAATGTGAATGTATAGAATGCAAACATATATCTAAGGCATTTTATACCTGAAATTACTTTTACTCTTTGAAATACATATCAAAAATTATACTCTTTTAATTTTTTTGGTTTTATATAGTGATTGTAAATTCCATTACTTCCTATTTATCTAACAAATTTATAGGCAGTTTGCTTCTGATTAAGAGGGCAGAGAACACATAGTTCCTAATCTCAAAGTACTTGTCTTTATTTTTAGCATTGTTTAATTAACTTATACAGATGTCAAACTTATATAAAATATAAACAGGATTACTTGACTGTTTATATGCTGTACCTTGAAAACCAATTCATTGATGTGTCACGTCTACTGACTTAATGAGTGAAATTAGTCCCTTCATAAGTGTTATCAGAATGACCATGCTTTGGTGATGGTATTGTGGCCTCTTTAAAGTGAACACAAAACCAAATTCACATTTTTTCTTTAAAATATGACAACTGAAGTAAACCTAGCTTTTTAAAAGGGATGGCAGGAGAAATAACTCACACATTACAAAACTGAAGTTCCTTCCATAGACGATGCAGTTTTCCCCTCCCTTTTTATCTAGGAGTTCTCCAGGGACTCAGTTCTACAGATTTACATATTTGTATGCATGTACCGGGTTATTAACTGCATCACTGTTAATAGTTGTGTAGCAGGATACTAATGAAGAAGTGTTTTATATGTGGACATGAAATCATGCCCAATATATTATTAAATGAGCCCAGGGAGTGGGGGGTGATGGTGGAAAATGTAGAGCAGTGTATTTAGTCTGAAATGATAAATGAGTTTCCTTATTATCTCATCATACCAAGGGGTAGGTAAGTTTTCCAGTCTATCCTTTCTCTAAGGTACCACTCTTGAAGAGTCCTGTCAGTACACATCTATTGAGACTCAGACTATTCAATAGATGAGTGTAAGTCTCCAGTCCCCACACGCATAATAGCCCAAGCCTCAGATACATCCCTGCTGTCTAGTACAGTGAGTATCAACTGGTGTGCTTCAGTGCTCTGGTGTGCTCTGATAATTTTTAAAGATGAATTAAATTATTTTTGAAAGAAGTTCAAAGCATAGTAAGTATATTCTTTTTTTTTACTCTTTTTTTTTTTACATTATTTAAGTGTGCCGCAGAAGTTTAACTATAGTTTCGAGTGTGCTGTGAGATCAAAAAGTTTGAAGAACACTGCTCTAGGACAACCAAATAGATTTTTGATAATACTATCTGTCTGATTCTGATAGTGAGTTTCTTAAATGACTGTAAAATGTATCAACAATTATACCACCTAAAAATGAAAATTAAATAAAAAACAATGTCCGCAAAAAACTTAACCCAGTATCTGACAAATTAAGTGCTCAATAAATGTTAACTGTTGTTGAATTGTTGAGATGTTGTTATAATTTTCTCTCTATTGGTAGACTTGCTACTGATAAATTGCTATTTTTCAAACTGTTTTACTTATACCTCTTTTTAATAAACATAAAATATCACATCCTATTCACTATTATTTAAAATTTTAGACATAAAATAAAGCAATTTTATGTCTAAAAGTATTGATAATTCTTGAGCTCTTGCACTCGAAAAAAATGTGGAGTTTAAATAAACCAAAAAAGGAGAGAAATTAAACTAGAAAGTGACTGTGTTTATAAACAAGCAGCCTTGAAACACAAGACCCATGTGGTAATTGGAATGGTCTGTATTCCAGGATGTCCTGCTTAAAAGATGCCAAGCTCACTAACTAGCTAGGAAAAGACAGAGCAGTGTGTTTACCCCTAAGGTGGTCAGACAACACAAATCTAAATTCCTAAGCTCAACAGTTACTCTCTACTCCAAAATTTATAATGATTTATAATGCCCAGTCCATCTAAGGTGTTTGCACTAAGGATTCTAATCTTCCTGAAGTATTACAGAATTCTTGCTTTAAAAAACCAAACAAAAACAGGCTGCCGCTGAGTCTTAGAACCTTTTCTCTCTTTATAAATGTATTTAATAATAAAATAGAAACACATGTTCTTTTCCCAAATACCACGTTAATTCAAAAAAGGCCTTTTCATTAGATGACTTATACACAAGAGCTACAGATTACAAAGGCAAAAAATTAAACTGTAAACTATACAAGGATGCTTAGGAGAAAAACCGTAACAGGGGTAGTAATCAGAGATGCTTTTGACCCTTCTGGCTTGCTCTGTTTGCAATCTAACATTTGTAGAGAATACAGTCTAGGGAGAGCATGAAATGGTTTCATAATCTGTAACCACAAAGGGATGACTCAGATCTTTATCTTTTATAAGCTACACTCATAGCTTGGTCTTTTACTCACTTTCTCAAAGTCTAAGCATGTATGGTCCAGAGATTTAAAACAAGCTGAAGGAGTTTCTGTATTTGGAGTTTTTTTTTTTTTTTTCCACTGCATTTTCTGAATAGTAATCTCTCAAAGGCTGTTAGCTATTGAAATCAGTTAACCCTCATAATTTCATCTGTCTCTGAGGCTCTTTCTATCTTCTTACTAAATTAAAGTGGAGACTGGTGACCAAGAGCTGTGCTCTTTGAGTGTGATGGGGGGAAAGGCATAGAGCAGAAAGATGGAATTCAGGGACACAATGAACACAGACACTATTGCTGCCACACATGTTCAGTGCTGGTGACTCACATACAGGGTTGCCATAAAGTTAATGTGCAATGTAAAATAGTGTGCAATTTTAAATTGCACACAAACTTTACAGACACCCTGTATAAAGCTGCTAGTCTCTGAAGAGAAGTGAGTATATTGCAGTCCCTCATCTGAAAGTAAAAGTCTCCTCTCCTCCTTTCAGTGTGTTAGCTATCAGCCTCACTTTGTTCTTTACCTACTAAAAAATAATGAATACTTTAGGAGACCCTTGGAATGAGAGTTCTCTCTTCCCAGTTTAGGTTCAGAGTAGCTTGTGATCAGTTATTTGAAGTGCCTAGGACATTTAAGAGATGTACACAGCTCCTTGTGCAATAATAGTATTTTCCAAAATAATTGCCCATGTAGCCCAGCCAACCATGTGACCTGTCTCAGACATGTCCTGAGAAAGGCACTGGTGCTTTCATAAGGACCCAATTATGAAACACTATCTGTATCACAAGAAGAAAGGCTATGTGTTCTCTCTAGCTAATAATCAGCTTAGCTTCTAGCCCAGGGCTTTTTGTTTTTGAGACTATCCATAACTAGGTACAATGACACTTAAATATACAATAAGGTTTTTGTATTAAAAAATGATTAAGAAGCATCTTGAATGAATTGTCTCTTGCCTTCAGCTCTGCCTATAAAAATGTAATTATTATATACTCGTTCTTATGTCTACTTAAAAATATTTCATTCGGTACTTTAAGGCCCACCTTTTCTATAGAAAGCCTTCCCTGGTAATTTCGAGACACATAGACAGGTCTCTGAATTTTTCCTATCCTTTGCATTTACCCACAACAGTGTGCAAGGGTTAACCAGTTTAGTGTAGACTGATTCTGTTTCTCAATGGTAGTCATAGTATCTCTTTATTTTATAGGACTCAATATTCAAGTGCCTACACACACAAAGTAGTAAGATCAAGACAACAAAAGAACAGAAGTTGTACATGTTAAAAAAGAGTCTCCAACAGGGCTGTGCCTGTGGCTCAAAGGAGTAGGGCGCCAGCCCCATATGCCAGAGGTGGGTTCAAACCCAGCCCTGGCCAAAAACTGCAAAAAAAAAAAAAAAAAAAAAAAAAAAAAAGAAAGAAAGAAAGAAGAGTCTCCAACTTCTGGCTATTCTGTTAGTGAATTCTTCATGAAGCTCTTACTGACTTGTCATTGTGAGTACACTGACTGTTTCTCAGTTCTTCTGGATCTTTTGCCTTTACCCAATTTCTCCAACCCATTTTGACCCTCTTAACTGGATGGCAAATTCACAAGGGTTTCCCCAAGCCAAAGTGAAAACAGATAAAAGGATTTGGCATTTATGATTTTCAGATTATACACATCAATCAAATGGAACATGTTTTTAAATATCTTCTGGGCCCAAATCTTGAGCTGAGTATGGTGACTGTTTCAAAAAAAGTTAGCGTCTGCCCTCAGATAATTTAAAAGTTAAATTATTTTTAGGGAATAATTCATTTATTTATTCAACCAATATTTGCTGAGCTTCTGCTATGTTGTAGACATTTGAGACACATCAATGAACAAATAGACTGAAAATCCTGACCTCATGGAACTTAAAATTTAGGACACAGGAATAAGGAAATAGATGAATAATAGAATAATTAATAAATTATTTAATTGTAGATAGATGATAGATACTATGGAAAGAATAAAAAAGTAGAACAAGGGGAAGGGATTTGAGCATATGAAGATTTATAAGTGTTATTTGGCAGTATTAAATAAGATAGAGTAGGCCTCATGAGGGTGAAATGTGAGCAGTGCCTTAAGGAAGATGGCATAATTAGTCAAGCAGATATCTGAAAGAAGTGTAGCATTCCAGGTGATGAGAAAACCATGATTTATCATTTAAAATTTATAGGCATTTTTAAATTTAGTAATTTAATATAGATTATTTTATTCTTATTTTTCAAATGTAGAAACAAGATGTTCCAGCAGAACATCAGCCCTGGATTAAAGTGGGTTTCATCTGAAGCATATTTTATTTTATTTTTTTTATTAATATTAAATCATAGTTATGTACATTAATGCGATTGGGGGAACACCATACACTGGTTTTATAAACAGTTTGACACATTTTCATCACATTGGTTAACATTGCCTTCCTGGCATTTTCTTAGTTATTGTATTAAGACAATTATATTCTACATTTACTAAGTTTTACATGTACCCTTGTAAGATGCACCGCAGGTGTAAACCCACCATCACCCTACCTCTGCCCATCCTCCCCCCTCCCTTCCCTCCTTCTCCCCCTTCCCCATATTCTTAGGTTATAACTGGGTCATAGCTTTCATATGAAAGCCATAAATTAGTTTCATAGTAGGGCTGACTACATTGGATACTTTTTCTTTCATTCCTGAGATACTTTACTAAGAATATGTTCCAGCCCCATCCATGTAAACGTGAAAGAGGTAAAGTCTCCATCTTTCTTTAAGGCTGCATAATATTCCATGGTGTACATATACCACAATTTATTAATCCATTTGTGGATCGATGGGCACTTGGGCTTTTTCCATGACTTAGCAATTGTGAATTGGGCTAAAATAAACACTCTGTTACAAATATCTTTGTTATAATGTGATTTATGGTCTTCTGGGTATATACCTAGTAGAGGAATTATAGGATTGAATGGCAGATCTATTTTTAGATCTCTAAGTGTTCTCCAAACATCTTTCCAAAAGGAATGTATTAATTTGCATTCCCACCAGCAGTGTAGAAGTGTTCTCTTTTCTCCACATCCATGCCAACATCTCTGGTCTT
>CAUYPK010002319.1:0-12963 GCA_963574355.1 Loris lydekkerianus | reverse complement strand
TGCAGCCTTAAAGAAAGATGGAGACTTTACCTCTTTCATGTTTACATGGATGGAGCTGGAACATATTCTTCTTAGTAAAGTATCTCAAGAATGGAAGTAAAAGTATCCAATGTACTCAGCCCTACTATGAAACTAATTTATGACCTAAGATTAGGGGGAAGGGGAAAAGGAAGGGGAAAAGGGAGGGGAGGGAGGGAAAGGTGGGCGGAGGGAGGGTGATTGGTGGGATTACACCTGCGGTGCATCTTACAAGGGTATATGTGAAACTTAGTAAATGTAGAATGTAAATGTCTTAACACAATAACTAAGAAATTGCCAAGAAGACTATTAACAAGTGTGATGAAAATGTGTCAAACGGTCTATAAAACCAGTATATGGTGCCTCATGATTGCATTAATGTACACTGCTATGATTTAATAAAAAATAAATAAATAAATTCCAATGGCATTCTTCACAAATACAGAAAAAAATCCAAAATTCATACAGAATCACAGAAGACTCTGAATAGTGAAAGCAATCCTGAACACAAAAACAAAGCTGGAGGTACCACACCATCTGACCTCAAAATATACCACAAAGCTACTGTAATCAAAACTGCATGGCATAGTATAAAAACAGACACATAGTTCAATGGAACAGAATAGATATCTCAGAAATAAATTAATGCATTTATAGTCAATTGATTTTTGACAAAAGTACCATGAACACACAATGGGGAAAGGATAGTCTCTGCAATAAATGATTTTCTGAAAACTGGATATTCACATTGCACAGAATGAAATTAGAGGCTTAGCTCACACAATATTTAAAAAAACTCAAAATGAATAACAATTTAAACGTAAGACCTCAATCTATAAAACTACTGGAAAAAAATATTGGGGGGGTGGGGAGGCAGGGCTCCATGACATTGATCTGGGCAATAATTTTTTTGATACAACCTCAAAAGCACAGGCAATGAAAGCAAAAAAAGATAAAATGTATGACACCAAACTGAAAATCTTCCACACAGCAAAGTAAACAATCAGCAGAATGAATAGGCACCTATACAGCAAAGATAATATCTGCAAACATATATTTCATAAAGAGTGAATATTCAAAATATACAATGTACTCAAACAACTCAAAAGTAAAAAAACAAGTAAATCTAATTTTTACAAAAATGAAAACAAGACCTGAATAGGCATTTCTTTTTTTTTTTTTTTTTTTTTTTAGCTGGGGCTGGGTTTGAACCTGCCACCTCCGGTATAATAGGGCTGGCACCCTACTCCTTTGAGCCACAGGCACCACAATGCATAGGGATTTCTCAAAAGAAGATGTACAAATGGTCAACAGGTATATAAAAGTGTTCAACATCACTTATCATCAGAAAAATGCAAATTTAAAATACAAGGCTATATATTACTTCCCACCTGTAAGAATGGACATTACTAATAAGATGAAAGAGTCAAGTGATATGGAGAAAAGGTAACTTCTGCATAACCTTTGTTGGTGGGAATGTAAAGTGGCATGACCAGTATGGAAAAAGTATGGAGATTTCTCAAGAAATTAAAAGTAGAACATGATCCAGCCATCTCCCGCTACTAGGTACACGTCCAAAGGAAATGAAATCAGTATTTCAAAGAGATATGTGCACCCCCATGTTCACTGAAGCATTATGCACAATAGTCAAGATATAGAAATAACCTAAGTATCCATCAATAGATGAATGGATTTCAAAATGTGGTATATACAAGGACTGACAATTAAGTTTGTGAACTTATCCTACAAAGAGTGCCTTGAATGATGGAATAGGCACTGGTATCAGTGCACAGAGTCCCAAGGAATTACTTCAAAAAAGACCCTACTGGTATTTAGCAATGATGTGTGTAGCATTCTTTCTAGGATGAATTTGCAAACTTAATTGTCCTACCTCATATACTCAATGGAGTATTATTCAGCCACATAATCTCACCTATATGTGGAATCTAAAATCACTGAATTCATAGAAACAAGGAGTAGACAGGTGGATACCAGAGACTGAGGGTGAGGAGATGTTGGTCAAACGATGTAGAATTTCGGCTAACTAGGAGGAGAAAATTCAAGAGATCTATTGTATACCGTGGTGAGTGTAGTTAAGAACAATGTATTGCATTCTTGAAAATGGCTAAGGGAGATTTTAATTGTTCTCACCTCCCGCCAAATGGTAAGAATGTGAGATAACAAATATGTGAATTTGCTCCATTTAGCCGCTCCATGATACATGCATATCTCAAGACATCATGTTGTACACAGTAAATACACACAATTATTATTGATTAAAATAACTAATTAATTTTTTTAAAATAGATAAAAACATATCACAAAGTTCTCATACTTGAACATTAAAATTCAATGGTCTATCTTGAAAAAAATTATGTAAATGACTAAAGTGGTTTAATGAATTTTATGGACATGCCATTATATAACAGAAACTTCATATATCTAAAGTCAGCCTTATGAACCCCGCCTCCACCGATAAGACCCTCAGAAACCACCGAGTTGAAGAGGTTTTCCCTGATAGAACATAACACTCCTTCCACCTTTTGCATTCTTTCATATACTTATTGATACATGAACTATTTGCACATCCTTCTTTTTCAGTAACTAGTAAGTCATATTTTCTGTGCATCAAACCAACAGGAATTCTGGCCTCATTCATCAGGAAAGGAGATTCATGCACTTCCAGACATAAAGTCTGCCTCATACACATTATCAATGTTCTTGAAATGCCTCATAGTTCTAAAATAAAATTAATTTCCCATTTAGGAAAAATAAATTCTATCTCGTTTTTCTTCTTCAATTAATTTATTATTTTTAGTTATTTCCAAGGTCCAGAGCTGTTCCCTGGGATTCACAACCAGCTGAAAATAATCACGCCCACCAATGCTGGGTCCTCAGGAGATGGTTGGTGCCTCAACAGTTACTGCTTAATTAATGTTCCTCTGGTTGTTAACTAAGAACTTAAGCTGCTTAGAAAAAAATTTCTCCCTCAAGCAAGATGGCTTACCATTAGTAAAACAATCCTTAGTAATTAAAAACCTCATTTTTAAATATAGTTCATAAGTTTTATATCATGAAAATTGCTTCTCATCTAATTTTGTTTAAAAATGTTGCTCTAAGCAAAACAAAAATGCCCTCTTTGAAAACCTAAAGCCAAACAAAAGAAGGCTAAATGGAACCACTGCTTCTTTTTAAAACAACAAGACTTTCCCAATAATTGGTCAACAGTTGCTTTCATATACATAAATCAAAACAAACAAGTGATGTTCTTTAAAGAATTTTTTCTTGGTTGAATAAAATATCTAAAAATTCAGGCGTCCTCAAACTTTTTAAACAGGGGGCCAGTTCACTGTCCCTCAGACCAATGGAGGGCCAAGACTATAGTTAAAAAAAAAAACAACCATGAACAGATTCCTATGCACACTGCACATACCTTATTTTGAAGTAAAAAAACAAAACGGGAACAAATATAATTCACACCGCCTCAAGTGGCCCGTGGGCTGCAGTTTGAGGACCCCTGATCTAAAATATTTGATGGATCAATATATTATAAATATTTCGGCAGAGATCACCAGGTGTTATAATTACCTTCTATTTAAATTTGTTGAAACCCAGATATATAATGGGCAACCAAAATTTGAATATAATTTTAATGAATTTAACATTGCACCTGAGTTCATATTCTTTATATTCTTACCATAGTTAAGAAGTAGGCATGTCAAAATCTTTGAACAGATTATGATTTAAACCCCCAAAATTGCGTAGTGGAATAAAGAAAACAGAAAATGTTTAATGAAATCAAAATCGAATCAAATACAAACATAGATACCTTTGTTCAAGGAAATTAGAAGAGCAATAATATATGACAAAGCTTCCTAAGTAAATGGAATCTGAGTTAAATTTATTTTCAAACAAGATGAACAACTACATACAGAGAGAAATATCTCTGACTTAAGGGAATTCTATGCCCCCTGGGTCAAATTCCAAGAACCTTACTGTAGTTCATGTGAGACACTAGAGGGCACAGTTGTACAGTGCAGTTCTTCTGACAGTCGACTGGAGGAAAATGAACCCATGCTCGTATAAACCACCAAGGCACACTGACTTATTTTGAAAGAGTTTAAACTTCTAACAAATGATCTAAACTAGTCCACTATGAAAGCAATCAACTAACCACAAAAAAAACAAGACAAGAGCTCCATGGAGAACACCTATCCTAAGAACAATCTGTCTTCCTTTCTGCATGTGCTCACAAATATGATATCTTATTCCCCATGAAATGACCATCTCTTTTTGCCTGAATAAAAGATTCTTAATAACCCACTTATGCTTATATAGCCTTTGAGAGCTAAGGGTTTTAAGTTATGGATGACATTTCCCATCAAATTTGGGGAACTGATTATTCCATTTTGGTTGACTAAGTACCATAAGCTCAAACAAAATGTCTTCATATTATTAAAAGTTTTCTAAAGAAGAGGAAGGTATCTTCACCTTTCAAAAACTCCTTCATATTCATAATCACTGCCAATGGCAGAGATTCAAAGAATATGGGCCGGCTAGCAACCCATTGCACTGATAAATGGAGGCCATTTATTTCAAATGGATCTTGGAAGCCCAAATATCAATTTGTGTAGCTCCAGGAGCAACATAAAAAGTCATTTCCTCTCTTTAAACCATGGCATATCTTTCATTGTGGGCAAGTCATATATGAGCCATTTCAATATCTCCCAATTATATTATCTTGAAAATTACAGCCTCAAACATTCATTCTCCACATAGGCACATTTCTAGATGGCATTCAATGAGATGATAGAACATCTCTTCAAAACAATTCATCTCAGAAATTGTGTTTTCAACAGAAAAATTGTATTTGTCCAAGGAGAAAATAGGTCCAAAATCAGTTTTTCACTTGTTTTATTATCACTATATTTATAAAACTCAATACTATCAAATATGATACTAGGTAGACACAATTTCTTACAAATGAAGGCTTTTAAGATTGTACCCCACCCCACCCTTTTTTTTTTTTTTTGAGACAGAGTCTCATCTTGTTGCCCTTAGTACAGTGCTATGGCATCACAGCTCAAAGCAACCTCAAACTCTTGGGCTTAAGCAATTCTCTTGCCTCCACTTCCCAAGTAGCTGGGACTACAGGCACCTGCCACAATGCCCAGTTAATTTTAGAGACGAGGTCTCGCTCTGGCTCAGGCTGGTCTCAAACTCCTGAGCTCAGGCAATCCACTCACCTTGGCCTCAAGATCCTACCCCTTTGATAATCTATAAGTTGAACTATAAACCTGGCTATATAAATAAATATTTTAAGTTATTCAGGAGGGACAAACAGAGCATCTGTGTTTCTTAGAACCCAGAACACATTTTCACTATTCTTTTCCACCTAATGTCTGCTTGTACTCTTTTCTTCCTTACCCTGAAACTAATATAATGAGTCTTAACTATAGTATAAAATGGATCAAGGTAACTAAGCCTTTATCAAGGCTTTTAATATATTGATACAAAATTATGAAACTATAAGCTATAAATATAAACCTCTCCAGATGACTCATGAAAAACTAAAACCCGAATGAAATACACTTCAGTAGGAAAATTAATCACAGTAAATATTCACTAGTGTACCCTACTTCTAAATGGCAGTATATAAAATATTTCTGTCAACCAAATCAATGATTAAAGATTGGTCGCCTTCCCTAATCACCCTGCCTAAAATTTTAATAATATCTTTCAACATTTCACATACCCCTCTGCTACCCAATGTTTCTTCCTTAGCATTTATCACTAATTCTTTTATTTGCCATTTCTATTTATATGTTATCAATCTCTGAACATACAACCATGAGGGCTGGGATTTTTTTTGTTTGTTTGTTTACTTTTGTTCATCCCCAGAGCCTAAATACTAGCACTGAGTAGGTAATTAATATTTGTTAAATTATTAAATAGACAAATAAATAAGTGAATAAGCAGCAAAATTCAGAAGCTAACAAAATTGTGTGTATCACAAGTTTTGTTCTAACCAGGGAAGTCAGGAATCAATAAGAAACCATCATATGCCAAGCACTTTGAAAATGTTACTTGATATAATCATCCCAACAACATTAAGGAATGAATTAACACAGGCAACATAACTGTTGGTCACACAGCTTAGTAAGTGGCTGTACACTGGAAGAGAAGAAGAGAGAAAATCCAGTCTTTTTATAAGACAAAGCCCTCATGGATGGAATTAGAGCCCTTATAAAAAGACTGGAGGGAGTGGGTTTTCTATCTTCTGCTCTTCCAGTGTGCAGACACAGCGTTCATTCCTTCTGGAGAGTTCAGCAACAAAGCACCATCTTTGGGGACGAAGTCTGGGCATGCACCAGACACCAAATCTGCTGGCACCTGGACCTGGGACTCCAAGGTTCAGAACTGTGAGCTGTTTCTCATTAAATTACTCAGTCTGAGATATTTTGTCATAGCAGCACAAATGGACTAAGGTATAGAAAAAAGGACAGTCTGTGATGATAAAATGGCCAATCCATCAGGAAGATATAACATTCAATAAACATACCTGCACCTAACAACAAAGTCCCTAAATACGTGAAGGAAAAATGGACAGAATTAAATGGAGAAATAGAAAATTCGATAATAACATGTGGAAAGTTCATTACCCAATTTTTAAGAAGACAGAAGATCAGAAAGGAAATAGAAGACTTGAACAATACTATAAACCAACTACCCCAAACAGACATGGGCACTTAACAACAACAGAACATACCTTCTTCTCAAGTGTTCATAAAGTGTTCTCCAGGATAGACCATAATTTAGGCCAAAACACCTTGGGCCATATGTGTTTCAGAATTCCAAATTGTCTGAATTTTTTACAATACAACATGGTACAATTTCCAGTACATTATTAGAACACTCATGCCATCAGCAGAGTCCAGGTTAGCACCCTGCAACCAATCACATTATTTCTACAACAAAATACATGACACTGACACTAAATGAGATAGATAGAAAACTATAAATAGCTCAGTTCAGATATTCTGCCAGCAAATTACAAAGTAAAAACAAAAATCAAGAGTTGCTTCTACATTCAAGGCATTTTTTTTTTTTTTTTTTTTTTGAGACACAGTCTCACTATGTCACCCTCCATAGAGTGCTGTAGCATCACAGCTCACAGCAACCTCAAACCGGCTGTTGCCCAGCCCAGGTTTGAACCTGCCAACCTCGGCGCATGTGGCTGGTGCCATAACCACTGTGCTACGGGCACTGAGCCTACATTCAAGGCATTTTTAAGTGGATAAATCTTTCTTCAACTCTGCCAACATCCTAGCATAAAACCATCACTGCATCCATTGTCCAGTATCAGTGCCTCAGCCCTGCCTCTCCCTGGCCCAGCTCCCACAAAGTAACAAGCATCTATGACGATGATGAAGTTGATGATGATGACTTATTTCTCTGCCTTGGGTCCTCCAGGCACTTCACAGTGCTCTTAGAGCACAGCACATGTTCCTCCTGACCTGATATAGCAAGGTGCAGCCATATTTCCCTAGCAATGTCTCCTGCGTCTTCCTACACACAGTCTCCCAGCCACATGGTCATCTTTCGATTCCCTCAAACACCCCTAGTTGTTTTTCCTGCTTAGAGTCTTTGGTTTCCCTGTTGCCCTTCCAGAATGTTCTTCCAAGAGTTTTTCAACAAGGCTGGATTAACACCAACCTTTAAGTCTAATCTCTGATGTCACTTCGCTACCCTTTCACCTAGCTAACCATGGCCTTCCACACATTCTTTTTTTTCCTCAATAAACTTAATTTTAGCAGGTTTTTTTTTCCTTTATACAAAATTTGCAAAGATAGCACAAAGAGTTCCCATCTATCTCACATCAAGTTTCTCCATTAGCATATTACTTTACTGTGGAATATTTGTCACAACTCATAATCCGTCTCTGGTATGTTACTTGGCTCCCTACTTTATGAGAATTTCACAGGTTCTTCCTAATGTCCTTTTTCTTTGCCAGAATCCTACTCAGGACACCACATCACATTCAGTCATCATGCAACTATAGAAGAACCAGGACAGCTGATAACACAGCTTTGAAAGCTTAGCAGTCCAAAGGCCAGTAAACCCAGTTCAAGTCCAAATGCAAGAAAATAATGATCTCCCAGCTTGAAACCAGTCAGGCAGGCGGAATTCTCTCTTACTCAATAGAAGGTCGCCCTTTTTGTTCTATGCAGGTCTTCAACTGACTAGATGAGACCCACCCAAATCAGGCAGGAAATCTGCTTCTCGCAGACACATCCAGAATAATGTCTGACCAAATGTCTGGACACTCCAGGACATAAAAAATTAACCACCACATCGGTTTATTTACATGAGGGAAATAATGCAGTTTATTAACACAATCTGTAACTCCCCCATTTTTATATTTACGTGCTTTCTTGCTTATTTTCTGTCCTTCATCATCAACACTTTAAGTTCTAGAAGCAGAGGCCCTGCCTGTTTCAACCAACTGGGTAATTCCAGGGCCTATAATAGTAACTGCCATGTGGTAGAGGTGAATTTGTTGAAAAAAAATTTTTTAATTAATAAAAACATATTCATTATATAATTCATAGTAGAAAATAAGAAAAATGGAATACTTTGAGGCTAGCCCTAGAACATGAGTAACATCATCTTCCAGGCCAAAAATAAACAGATACTGACCCGTCACTATGTCTGTGTTATTAATAATCTCCATGCATTCATCATCACTTACCATTGAAATTTTCCTCACAGGCAATGGAAAAAATGGTGGGTGTTTTTCCCTTGATGTGGCAGAGCTTAATCACATCCAAAATGAGGCAGCATATTTCCTTTGCAAGTTTCCCTTTCTGGAAGCAATATTTCCTTCAGTTTTAGCAGTGTGCGGGTCAAAGGGAAGAGACAGCACGTAAAGAGATTTCGTCCCACCTTCTTAAATGTTTTGCCAAATCACTCAAAAAGTTTTCAATATAGGCCAGGCACTGTGGCTTGCACCTGTAATCTAGCAGTTTGGGAGGCCGAGGCAGGTGGTTTGCCTGAGCTCATGAGTTTGAGACCAGCCTGATCCAGAGCCAGAGCAAGACCATGCATGTCTCTAAAAAAATAGCTGAGCATTGCGGCAGGTGCCTGTAGTCCCAGCTACTTGACAGGCTGAGGCAAGAGAATCTCTTAAGCCCTAGAATTTGAGGTTGCTGTGAGCTGTGATGCTACAGTACTCTACCACGGGTGACAAAGTAATTCTCTGTCTCCAAAAAATAAAAGTTTTCAATATTGAAGAATCTTTCACTGTTTGTCCTAAGAACTACATCACCCAAATCTACCCAACAAATTTTGGCACAGTGAGTTGTAATCTTGTGGGCTTAGCATTTTTAAGCTTCTTTCTTTCAACTACTTCTCAAATTATTGGAGAGTCACGTCTCAATCTGAAAATGAATTTATTAGAAGTATGACTGAGAGGCCACCATGAACATAAATGAGGATTGTGTGGAACGGGGGGATCAATTAAGGAGATTGAAGGTGATTTTGCCTTCAACTTCCAGGTTTAAGCCTGGGGGCTCTTGGCCCTAGAAAACACCATATAGGCAAAGACTTCAATCCCTCTTCACTGTGCCCTTCTCTCCAGGGGGCTATATCCCCTGCTGGAAACCTCCCATCTACTCATCTCACAAGAAAGATGAGAGTTAGACAACGGGAGGAAAGAGAAGAAATTAATGGAAGAAAGATAAAATAAATATTTACTGAATGCTCAATCTATACCTGGAAAATCCTGTGCTCTCAAGGAATATTAGAGTTTTTACTTATTTTTTTAAAAAAAATTAAGAGAGGTCACTTGCATGCATATTCACGTAACAGAAAAATAAGCTATTACTGGGGAGACAGCTGGGGAAGATAAGAGGGCTAACGTATTTCCTGGGGCTTCTGGAATATTCTTTCATAGGAATATAAGTAAAACCCCAGACATCTGCACAAAATACTATCCTTCTTAAGATCTTTTATAACACATTAAACACTCCAAGGTGAGCCTGAGAAATTTCTGGAAATAGTTCCTTGTTCGTTTGAACTATCTTACAGCTCAGAGTCATGACATAAATTGAGTAGGGAGATGACGTGTACGCACATATAACAAGAGTGCCAGGGAGTTTCTGGGATGAGGGCTGGGTGTTTACAGGTGGCTCCACTGCCCTGGGCCCAAATTAAGCACTTGAGACAGTTCATACCAAATTAGTATGCCATAAAAAGAGAAGCAAAGCAAAAGGCAGACGGACGCAACGAGGAAGGCTATTACTGCCACATGTCTTCAGTCAAAACAACCTGAATCAAAAGCGGCAAAACCTAGAGAGAGAGCAGCTCTTTAAACTGTGGTTTTCAAAGCACACCACACCTCAGAGAAAGATGGACTAAGAAATATCCCCTCAATAAGTTCTGCTAGAGATTTTGCCTACAGAGAAATGCTTTCAGGTTATTGTCAGAACTTCCTAAGCAATTGTTTTCCATCTGCCTCTACTTACATCAAACCTCATTTAGCTAAATCATACGGAACAGCTGCTGAATGATGAGTTATGCTCACAGGGAAAATGTTGTCAAATATCCAAGGATACAGAAAGCGTAGCCACGTTGCAGTTTCTCTCGGCCAAGTCCTCTGTGTCCGCCATCCATTTGCTTATAATTGTAGGGGATTATCTACTCACCCTCCATTCCCTGGCATTCTCAAGGGTTGGAAACACTCTCTTTTTGCCCCCAGAGTCATCTTATTCCACTCTTACAGGGTCCAAAAATAGAAGGAAGCTGAGTGTTTTCTACTCCCATCCCCTTAGCAAAACATCAGTCACACCACAGCAAAGCCACCTGCCAAGGCAGGGCAGGAAATGAGCGAGGAGGAAACAGCCTGCCCTCTGGTCACCTCTCCCCTCTCTGGAGTACTGCATGCACCAGGGGGAAAGCACTCCCGAAATCATGTTACAACTGTACAAATTGTTCATCAGAAATAGTCTCCTTGTTTCTAGCTGGGTGGCAGTTTTCTCACCAAAAATTTATATCCCATAGAAATTCTCAGCAGCTCATCTCTACCCATGATCATACAGTAAGATTTCCAACAAATTATTCAAATTCCCTGAACAAATACTAGATGAAACCCTTCAACCAGTGACAATCTCAAGAAAGAGAGTATGTCACACATGGGTAATTCTGCATTCACTGAGTCCTTTTTTTCATGACAGTTTGTTTTTTTGGAAAAAGCAGATATGTCTCACTGGAAGCTTTTTTTTTATTCTAGGTTTTTAAAAATAGATCCATGTATTACTCTCAAGACTTTTTCCTATGGTCTGATGAACTGAACATACTTTCCAGGGTAGATTCAGAATAGCATTATTCGAAGACCAACTTGAAAACAAGCTGAAAATTAACAGTCCACAGATGGCTAATATATGAGAAATGAAGAAAAATGTTATTTCTTTAAACCGTATTCTCACTGCAGAAATAACATGGCCTCCATGATTCCGGTCACTTCCCTAAAACACTCATTGATCCACCCAGCTACCCATTCATTCATACATAAACATTCACTGAATCCCCAACAAAGTCACCAAGCAAATGGACCTCAGCATTTCTGAGCTATGCTACATTAATTTGCTCTAAAGCCTAATTGTTATACTTACCCCTTTAGAAGACAAGCCTAGAAACCCAATGCAAACTAAAATAATTTCCTTTTAAGACTTTCAGAAGCAAAGTTCAAAGTACATTTTCTGGGCCACAGACAGCCTAGGAGGATTTGTTTTAGAAATGGACCTAAGAGCATTCCAGGAGTCCAGTATTCCAGGACTCACAGAAATGAGAGGGAGGCCTGTTCCATCGAGGCCTTATTCTGACATGCATCTGCCTTCTGTTTGAAGCTTTAGCTGAGCCAGTGACTGAACTAAAGCTACTCCTTGGAATTTAGGATTTGAGTCTGCTACAACCAAAAAACTGTTTGGAAGAAACACTGTGTTTCAATATGAAGAAGTTAATGGCATTTATTATGAAGCTAAAGTGTCATTATTTTCTATATGATGTAAATTTATAATAATTTCAATCAAAATTACAAAGAAACATAAAATTTTAGAAACACCTCATCCATTTAATTTTCTGAGAGGTCCTAGAACACCTAAGTCTGCATCAATATTCCATTTGTTCAAATTCCCACAAAATGCAGCTCACCATGAGTTTTTGTGTAGCTCATGAATTTGTACATTTTTAAATATTAGGAGAAAAAAAATTGAAAAGAATCCTATTTCTTGGCACATTATATTAGGTTGTTTCAAAGGTTTTGTCCGTTTTAATGTCATGTGTTTTTGTAGCCCCATTATCTCAATAAATATTTATTCTACTGTGTCGTGGTATATACTGATCGATGGAGAATTTTGTACTCTATACATTGATGCTGTTCATTTTTTTCTACTTTTAATTTTTTTTATTCTTTTCATCCTTTTACTATATGATGTCATTAAGCGATTTTCGGCCAATTTTTCTCTACGAATTGAAATTGAACCAAAGCGCTGCCGAAACAGCCCGAAAAATTAACCAGGCATTTGGCAATGATAGTGTTAATGAACACACTGTTCACGTTGGTTTGCGAAATTTCATTCCAGAAATTTTAGCCTCGAAGATGAGCCCCGAAGTGGTTGATCTAGAGTAATCCAGGACGAGGATTAGAGGACCCTGGTGGAGAATGACCCATCACAAACGGTGCGTGGGATGGCGGAAGAACTGGGTGTCAGCTCCCATGCGGTTTTTGATAGTTTAAAACATATAGGAAAGGTCAAAAAGCTCGAAAAGTGGGTGCCCCATGATTTAAACGATCAGCAGAAATTGTCACGTTTCGAGGTTTGTTCTTCATTGCTTTTGCACAACCAAAACGATCCTTTTTTGGATCGATCACGTGTGACAAAAAGT
>CAUYPK010002316.1:0-16082 GCA_963574355.1 Loris lydekkerianus | reverse complement strand
AAATACACTACTGGGACTTGATCAAACTAAAAAGCTTCTGCACAGCCAAGAACACAGTAAGTAAAGCAAGCAGACAGCCCTCAGAATGGGAGAAGATATTTGCAGGTTATGTCTCTGACAAAGGTTTAATAACCAGAATCTACAGAGAACTCAAACGCATTAGCAAGAAAAGAACAAGGGATCCCATCGCAGGATGGGCAAAGGATTTGAAGAGAAACTTCTCTGAAGAAGACAGGCACATGGCCTTCAGACATATGAAAAAATGCTCATCATCTTTAATCATCAGAGAAATGCAAATCAAAACTACTTTGAGATATCATCTAACTCCATTGAGACTAGCCTATATCACAAAATCTCAAGACCAGAGATGTTGGCATGGATGTGGAGAAAAGGGAACACTTTCGAACTGCTGATGGGAATGCAAATTAATACATTCCTTTTGGAAAGATATATGGAGAACACTTAGAGATCTAAAAACAGACCTACCATTCAATCCTGTAATTCCTCTGCTGGGCATATACCAAAAATCACATCATAACAGAGATATTTGTACCAGAATGTTTATTGCAGCCCTATTCATCATTGCTAAATCACGGAAAAAACCCAAGTGCCCATTGATCCATGAATGGATTAATAAATTGTGGTATATGTACACCATGGAATATTATGCAGCTTTAAAGAAAGAGGAAGACTTTACCTCTTTCATGTTTTTACGGATGGAGTTGGAACATATTATTTTTAGTAAAGTATCTCAAGAATGGAAGAAAAAGTACCCAATGTACTCAGCCCTACTATGAAACTAATTTAGGGCTTTCACATGAAAGCTATAACCCAGTTACAACCTAAGAATAGGGAGAAGGGAGAAAGGGAGGGGAGGGAGGAGGGAGGGGGGTAGAGAGAGGGGGATAGGTGGAATTACACCTGCGGTGCATCTTTCAAGGGTATATGTGAAACTTAGTAAATGTAGAATGTAAATGTCTTAGCACAACGACTGAAAAAACACCAGGAAGGCTATGTCAACCAGTGTGATGAAAATGTGTCAAACAGTTTATGAAGCTAGTGTATGATGCCCCATGATCATATCAATGTACACAGTTATGACTTAAAAAAAAAAAAAAAAATGCTGTTAAAAAAAGTAAAATAAAATAAAAACCTGACCCTTTACGTACTCAGGGATGCTCTCAGAATGCCCATGTTGGGACACTGAGGCAGTTACCGTCTTGCTCTTCAATAAAAGGACTCTGCTGTAAATTTGAAAAAAAAATAAAAATAAACTGCTCTTTGAAAGTCTTAAGATTCACATTTTTTCAAATTCTCATTTGAACCATAAAAATCATATAGTGTACATCTTTTCTTTTTCTGACTATAAAATGATTTATGCTCACTGTAGAGAACTTAGAAAATACAGACAGGATCAAAGGAGAAAATTAGGGCTGGTTACTGTGGCTCATACCTATAATCCTAGCACTCTGGGAAGTCCAGGTGGGAGGATTGCCTGAGGTCAGAAATTTGACATCAGCCTGTGCAAGGGCAAGACACTGTCTCTATCAAAAATAGCGGGTGTGGTGGTGTGTGCCTGAAGTCCCAGTTACTCCAGAGGCTGAAGCAGGGCTGCTTGAGCCCAGGAGTTTGAGGCTGCAGTGAGCTATGACGATGCCACAACACTCTGTCCAGGGCCAGAGAGCAAGACCATATCTCAAAAAAAAAAAAAAAAAAAAAAAAGAAGAAGAAAAGAAAAAGAAGAAGAAAATTAAAACTACCCATTGTGGTGCATTCTCTACCAGTCTTTTCTATGCAGTTATAACTTCCTTATATACTCTCACTTTTCCTACCCACCAAGCAAGGGACAGTTGTTCTCCCACTGTGGTAGTAAACTAAGCACCCTCAGGAGACTCATGCATGGTTCAGACATAATTTCTCAATCTCTAAATTTTATAGATGTGTACTCCCATAAAATGAAAACAAAACTGTTCAGTAATTCTTCATATTCCCTTCCCTGCCATACCTCCAGAATTCTACAAAGACAAAAATGTAGATTCTAGTAAAAATGCTTCCAATAACTAGAAATGGACCTGAATTTAACAAAAGAAGTCATTTCCAATAGTTTTGTGTTCCCAGCGTCACTACTATCAGAACATATGTTCTGCTCCAAGTAGCCCAGGTCCATTGGGATCTATAAACTTTCACTTTTACTTCAAAAACCCAAAGTGTGCACCTCAAAATTTTGTCAATTTTCTACTAAAGAGTACAAGACAAGAAGGAGAATGCAGGGTCTGGGTTGTATCTCATTTTCTCCATTTGTCATTAAAAATATTAATTGCCCTACCTATATCACAAGGCTATTGTGAAGCTCCAAAATCCAACAGATCAGAGAAAATGCTTCTGAAAAAATATTCAAATGTAAGGTGGAAATATTTTGAAAATATACATCCTCTACAATAAACACTATAAAACATGACTTCCTCTGATATGCATAAGTGCCATTTCTAATGGTGATTGCTATCCATGAATACATGGTGGGACTATATACCATCAGAAGCTCCTTACACAGGGCAGACAGGTAAAGGGAGTCAATGACTCACAGATTCAACCTTAACAGCAGAAACTGATGCCATGTATCATTTCACCTTCTGTCATGACAGTCTGCATCGTCTTCATTCACAAGAGCCAACCCTCTCCTAACTGCTGAGTATTTGACTGCATTGCCTGTAATTAATTTCCCAACATTCTACAGAAACATTTTAAAGTTATTTTTAATAATTTAATAAGCACCTATGTGCCCACCAACCAAAGATTTTAATAACCTACTTCTGCCATATCACAGCATCTCTATATAAGTCAACAGAATGTGGAATTGTTGTTCATGCAATCTTTCTGTACTCACCCCCCAACAGATTTATGTTTCAACACATAGTAATTGTTAGAAACAAGGTATCAAAGTAAGGCCGGATCTCAACCTTAGGAAAAAGCTAATTCCAACTTCTAAGGTATTTTATAAGGTCACATTAGCATCATATTCTACCAATCAATCATAAGATCAATCTTATTTCTTGATAACCACCAAGCAAGATTCTATCTAGGCAAGGGAATCCAGGACAGCTTTGTGCTTTGTACTCCAGGTGAAAACTTTGGCTGAAATCAAGCTATTGGGTAAAATCTCTTTCAGACACAGGGTCATCCTGGAATAGTTGGCCAATTCTTCAATGACCCTGTCTACAGTGATTTGAAGATAATGAAAAACTACCAACGTGCAATTTCTGGAGGCTCTCTAAAAATTCCCAAGGACTTCCCTATCTCCAAAGTGTTAGCATTAACTCAAAAGAAGAGAGTTCTCCAACATTTTGTTCTAATAAAACTATTGTGCTGCATAAGTCTGAGTCCCACTCTGTAAATGTGAGTCCATTACAGACTACTTCATCCATTGATGAGAAGATACAAGCCAGAGAGTATACTGTTAATGTACTTAAGTCTTATTATACTAAAATGAAATCACTTTAGATTTATGGTAAAATTCTTGAAACAACTGAAGGGGCTTAAGTATTATTAGAAACTAGACCTCTATTAATGGTGTCAAAGTAAGAGTTATTACTAAATAGGGTCATTACCTCAGATCACATATACATATTTGCCCTATACTTTATCTTGTTATTAAACTGAAGTTCAACACCATGAGTCTCATTTGCTTTTTCTCAACTGTTTTGTCCTGATCTTCTAAAAGAGTAATAACCACTTTGGAAAACATCACATTCTCAGGTTATCAATAGATACATATGTCAAAGCTATTTCCATATCTCAACAGATGGCCCATAGTAATAATGCTCTGCTGATCTGATTTAACAAATTCTATTAAATCAAAAATCCTGTACAGCAGATGCCTCTTCCAATTTCACTATAAGTCAATCTCTTTAACCAAAACACTGTGCTTTGGTTCTTATTTGTGCACTAAAATCCAGTTATGCCAATTAAGACAGTCAAATTTTTTGACAGTTGTTATAAAACACCACTGTTGTGTTTTCTGAGTTTTGGGGTGGATGAGGTACAGAGTATCTCCCTCTAAGATTGAAAGGCTAACTGTTTAAAACGAAAAACAAAAAGTCATAGTTAAAGGAAGACTGAAGAGAGAGGTAAAAGTGAGCTTTAGCTCTCTCAAGCCAAGGTTTCTGAATAGTGGCAATGTGGAAAGCTAAGTGACTAACAAAGCCAACAATCAAAAGAAGTAAAAATGATGTAATTTCTGAATTTAGAGGCTATTAGCAAGGACAAACAAAAAAATGTGCCTGAATATCTAAACAACATGTATCTTTGTACACTGTAGTGATAGGTCCTTTTTTAAAAGAAATGTAGATACAATGCCAAGTTAACTTTGCTGTTTAACTATAAATATATTCAAAACTGAACCTTCATATTCTGGTCATGCCCTTACTTGAAATACTACTCTCTATTAATTCATTACACAGTAGACAACGGTATAGTGAATAAGACCTAATGAGTTCTGAAAACAGGCTGCAGGGGTTCAAATCCTGGCTCTTTCCATTCCTGGCTATGCACCTTTAGGCAAGTTACTTAACCTCTCCGTGCCCATTTCCTCATCTGTAAAACTATGATAATAATAAAATCTACTTCTTAGAGGGTGCTGTGAGGATATGAATAATAAGTGTAAAGTACTTAAAACACTTTTAGGTCCATAGTAAGGCATCAAAAATCTTAGCTATTATCATCATCATTACCATTATTATCACCCTATTAGCACCACTTAAGTATTGAAAGAAAAGGCAAAAGTATATATGACTTGTCTAAAACAGCAAAAGAGTCCCAGAATGTGCTGAGAAAAATCTTCATTTTTAAACCTCAAAGAGTCATTAAAAATGAGTGATTCCCCCAAGTAAATAGATTTCCCAGTCCTCTAAGTCTCCAGGCAGATTATAGCACAAACACAAACTAAAACCAATCTGCTCCACCACTGCCTTAAGTTTGCAATCTCAAGCAAGTCACCTAAACTTCAAATTGCTCACCTTAAAAAATGCTTTACCTATATCACAGGGTTATTGTGAGATCAAATTAGATATGTATGAGAAAATGTACATAAACCATTAAGACATACGAACGTTTAAGATGTCTTACTCATCTTTATATCCTTACCTTAATGCCTAGCAAAATGCATCATAGAGGTTATAATCTAAAAGAAAGGCCATTGGAGTTGGGGGGGGGGGGCACAACGTGAATAGGTAAAGATGGGAAAGGGTTTAAAAGAGAAAAGAAACGCAAATGTTTATCAACTGATGAATACATTAAAATGTAGTGCATCTGTAGAATGGAATACTGTTAGGCAATAAAAAGTTTTAAAATACTGACACATGCTACAACATGGATGAGCCGTGAAACATAGCTAAGTGAAAAAAGTCAGACCCAGAAGACTATGTGTTCTACAAAATGTCCAAAACAGGCAAATCTGTAGAGAACGTAGGTACATTAACAGTTGCCTGGGACTATAGGAGTCAGAAACAGAAGAGGCGCTACAATGGTTATGAGGTTTTTTTGAATGATGTTCTAAAAATGATTATGGCAATGTTTGCACAACTTAGAATATGCTAAAAACCACCGAACTGTATGTGTTAAATGGGTGAATTGCATGGTATGAGAATTATATCTCAATAAAGCTATTTTTTAGAAGAATAAGAAGAAAAGTTTGAGAGAATTGTTAAAGTATAAAATCACTGGCTTTAGAACACAAGTCTGCTTCTTTTTTAAAGAAAAAATAGTGAATTTTCTAATATTTGAGTAGATCTAACATGTGAATGAGACTGAACAAAGCATTAGCATCAAAAAATATTAAGAACTGCCACACCAGACCATAATCTCTCTACAAATCCTGTGAAAAACAAATCTGGCATCTGTTCTAATTCTTCCTTTCAAAATTCTCTCAAGGTTACAAATTACCTTCTCTGGTCTAGTTGGATAGTCTTTTCATCACAGTCCTTGTTTCTGTATTTGACACTGTCAACAATCCTACCTGGCAGAAAATCTTCCTATACCTGGCTTCTGCAGCACTGATGCATGTCCTGGTTCTTCACAGGATGCTTTCTTTACCTAGTATCCTATTATGTGACCCAAACTTACGAACCTCCAGGCTCTTTTCCCATTACACTACTTCCCTCCCAACACACATCTGTGTCTTACTACTATCTATAGCCTTGGTCAGTGTAAAATCTACATTTCATCTGACTTTTATGAAAATGCATAAGGCTAAGTAACTTGCCCAAAGTCTCTTCATGATTATTAAGACCTTCTTAGGAAGATTTAATGAGTTAAACACATATGAAGAGCTTAGAACAATGCCTCATATCCAGTAAGTACTCAATAAATGTTAACTATTATTTTATTTCCACAACCACTATCTTACGTCAGACCATCATCCACCTATTCTTAAAACTCTTGAAAAGCATTCAAATCAATTTCCCCAACCCCAGCACACTCAGCTGATAAAATGACATGCATTACCTCACTCTCATTCTGTAGAATCCATTGAGGTACCCTATCAAACTAAACCCTCTACCCTTATGAGATTCTCCACCAACACCTCCTCACCAATCCTAAACTCATTTATTATCATTCACCAATACAGTTTCTCTGTGACAGTCAAGCAACTTCATAGCTTCTGTACTCTGCCACTTCTCTGCCTTTGCACATGCCCCTTCGCTCTCCTGGAATATACCTCTTCCCCTTTGTAAATTAATGAATTTAATTAATTTTGTTTCTCAAATGTCACTATGCCTTTGACCTTGGTTGCACTGTTATCCCAACCAGGAGTCTGGTGTTGTTTGGTAATTATAAATAAGGAAACTATTGTTTCTCCACCATAAGAAACAACTTCTGTCTTCTTTCAATAGAAGTTAAAGCTTTCTAAGAGACCACATAATTTCATTCCTTGTGTCTCTTCATACAGACTACTTCATGCACAGGAGAGAACTTTACAGAAGTGTACAAATGCTGACAGACTAAGAAAATGTGCGTCAGAATGTATCAGAACAACATTTTCTATTTTCCACTGCCCCACCCATACTTAGTATAATGAAAGTAGATAGAATTCATATTTAGATATTGTTATTCTACAAAGGAAAACTATACTAACAATTGTACCAAACAAAAGTGGGGAAAAAATTCAAAAATATACTCAAAAAACACACAATATGGAAAGTAAAGTTAGAATGGTGATCACCTAGGAATCTAAAGAGTGACTTCGAGACAGTAAAATTTTTTATCTCCCCCAAGCTAATGAAGAAAAAAGGACCAAAATAAATGTGTCCTGGCATCATTCAAAAAATATCTAACAAAGGCATGAAAAACTCTCCGTAACTTCAGGATCACAAAACCAAGAACAAGACTCACCTCAACTCAAAGATACGAAACCAAAAAGGGAAATCTTCACATTTATCTAAGAAACTAAAAAATTCAATCACATCTACAAATGCCACACAGCCAGAAAAACGGAGAGGAGTTACTGCTTTTCTATAAATATTTTCTAAGGACTAGGGAGAACAAAAGGCTCCTCTTACTGCTACTGTAGGGGAGCAATCTGTGGTCTCAAAAGAGCAAAACACAGGAAGATGGAAACCTTAACCTGGAAGAGGCATTAAGGGAAGAAAAAAATACTCAAAACACATGTTTCAAAGCCAGTTTCAAAAAACTCGCAGTCCAATGGTACTCAACAGAAAGAGAAAAACTGTAATAGAAGAGCTTCCACATAATAAGCAGCTTACTAAGTGAAACTATCCAGAACTGCTTTGCAATAAAACAGCTATTAACACACCTAGGACATGCGCGCTTTTTCATCAGGAAACAAAATAGAAGCGAATAAGGACAAATAAATGTCAGGAAAAGACAAAAACAAAAAAAGATGCCCACCAATCTCTGACTTTCTGGCTCTAACTCATTCATGAGTCCAACTAGGAACAACACAGACGTGGATTGTCTGAACACAGAATTGAAAAACCGTTACCAATCATATCCAAAAAAGTTAATCAGAGAAATGAAAACGGTATCTCAACGCATCAGCAGCATGTGCTTATTCTCTCTTTAAGTATTAACCAGTAGAGAAAAGAACAAGAGCAGCTAATGAGAAAGGAGAAAAGACGTCAATGAAACTAAGCCCTTTTATGTCCCCTACCGGTCTCAATTTCAGAATACAACTCTTGATTCTTCCATCTAGCCAACAGTCGGCCTCAGCAAAACAACTGACCATAACCTCTTCCACGCCACCCGGAGAAAATCACAGAGGAACAACCATCTAGTTAACCTCCCTCCTCAGCAGCTGCAAAAATGGAGGGGGGAATACTCTACCACTTAGACAGCATGCAACACACAGGACAGAAACACGTACGCATGGAACGGCTGCCTTTGCCCTAATGCCAGCAAAGGACACAGCGACAGGACTCGCGGGAACACAGGCCCCTAGCACCGGCCTCCTCACCCCGAAGGGCAACCCCGAGGCGTGAGCTACAGCCCGCCTCGCGAGCTGAAAAGCGCCCCCAAGCTTGAATGGAAGAAGCTGCATCGTGCCAGGGTCGAGGGCTAGGCCAGGCTAGGGGGCAGTCACGGAGAGAAGACTGTCCCGGTTCTCAGACTCAAGACCCCCCGAGATCCACGTCTGGTTCCCCGGGGCCCGGCCTGGGGGAGGGGCGGGAGGCGCAGAGCCGCGGCTTTCCGGCTGAGGGGCAGCAGCAGCTGAGGAGAAGCGCCGCGGGGGAGGGAGAGATCCAGCCCTTGCCGCCCGCCAGGCCCCCAGCCTGGCCCGGACCCCCGGCCCCGGCCGCCGCCCACCCAGCAGCGCGGCCCCGGCAGAGAGAAGGGAGAGGGCGTCTCGCGGAGGGCAGCCCCAGCCTCTGTGCCGGGAGATGCCCCAGCCCCGCCTCCTCGCCCGCCGCCCCGGCCCGGCCTCCCCGGCGTGGACACTTACCTCAGGCTGCGCAGGCCGGGACGGCCCGGCCGAGCCCCCGGCCGCTACGTGAGTCTCCGCCCCCTGAGCAAGATCCCAACGGCGTCTGGTGCGAGCGTCTGAGGCCCCGAGCAGCGCCGACAGCGGCGGCGGCAGCGGGAGCAGCCAACATCCGGGACCGCGCACCCGGAACTACTTCCCGACCAGTTCCCCTCCCGCCTCCGTCCCGCTGCCACCGCTTCCACCTCCTGCGACGTCGCCGCGCCACCGGACCGGCGTCAGCGACGTCACGGTCCTCCGCGGTCGTGGCCTCTTCGATGAGCGCGGGATACCTCCGCTGGGACAAGTAGTGCCGCGGGACTCCCAGAGATCTACCTCCCCGCAGCCCGTGTCAACATGAAGTCCCTGCGGCTCAGAATGGCTTCTGGGGAGCAAGGGCGGCGGAGACAGCCCCGCAGTTGAGGACAGCCGAGACCGGTGGCCCTGGACCCTGCCCACGGATATCAGGGGCCTTGGCGCGGGAGGCGTGGTACCTCGTGACCTCCCCGCCCCCCAACCTCCACCACCTCTCGGTAGCAACAGGCACTTTTAACTTGTCCAGGAAACCTGGCCCCCTTTTGGATCTGGCACCCAGCGCATTCTAGAGGCCCCTACAGAGGCGCCAGGGACCTTCAGGACATCTTTCAGAACTTCACGAGTCCCAGGTTCTAGACTCATCTCTCCCGAAGCCTTTCCCGTGCCTAGTCTATCCTTCTTAAAAGAGTTGGAACTCTAAAGGCCCACGGATTCTCAGGGTAGCTGCCCTGTGGTCCTGCTATCAACAGGTGGAGCATTTAGAAGGGTGGTTTGGTGGACTAATGAACTTTGTATTCTTTCTCTAAACTATTAACACTGATAATCAGTTTTGTAATTTTGCACTTAATTCTCCTCCAACATATTATTTGCTCTTGCTTCATTTGCACCAGTCACATATTCCCCTGCAGCACCAAACGTGCTCAGTATTTGGGTACTCGGGATATTTGTTACTGAATTGGGTACTCGGGATATTTGTTATTGAATACTAGGTCGGCTGGATTAAAGGAAAAAGAGAGGCAAGAGTGAATTGGCCCTGAAATGTTTTTTGACGCAACCGCATCCTCTGGTAGTTAAAAATATGAGCACACAATTCCTTCAGCAAACATTGAATACCTGCTATTTGCCAAGCATTTCTAGGCACTGGGAAAGCAAAGTATCAAATATTCTTTATCTATATAAGACTCTGAAGATTCATTCACTCACTCATTGAACAAATATTTGCCATTCACTACTAAGGTCGCCAGAGACTGTTAGTGCTTGGGGTGTGTCAAGTAACTGAAGAAAAGAGGGGAAAAAAATGCCTTTCCCTCTCCTAGCTTTCATTTTAATATGGGTACAAAGATGATAAACATAGTCAGAGAATTATGTTGTATGTTAGAAAGTATTGAGGTACTATGGGGGAAAAAAATAGACCAGGGTAAAGACTAGGAGGAAAAGTGGAGAAAGAAAGGTTGCAATTTAAAAAAGAGCCTCAGGGTGATTTAGTCAGAGACCTGAAAGAGGTGAGGGGGTGAGCCATGCAGTTGTCTGAGGAAGAGTATCCCAGGAAGAGGGAGCAACTAGTGGAAAGGCCCTGAGGTGAACACATTCCTGGAAATGTTAGGAATAGTTAAGAAGTCCAGGATGTTACAGCAGGGTAACCAAAGGAATGGACAGATTAGGTTGGAGAGTGGGATCTTGTAAGGCATTTTTTTTCTTTCTTTTTTTGTTTTGTGTGTGTGTGTGAGACAGAGTCTCATTATGTCACCCTGGGTAGAGTGCTGTGGTGTCACAGCTCACAGCAACCTCAAACTCTTGGGCTTAAGCGATTCTCTTGCCTCAGCCTCACAAGTAGCTGGTACTACAGGTGCTCATCACAATGCCAGGCTATTTTTTGGTTGTAGTTGTCATTGTTGTTTGGCAGGCCCGGACTGGATTCGAACCCACCAGTTTCAGAGTATGTGGCTGGTGCCCTACCTGCTGAGCTACAGGCATCAAGCCAGAACTGTAAAGCTTTTTAAAGACAGAACTACTACAGGGTTTTGAACAGAGGAGGGATAAGATCTAATTCACGTTTTCAAAACATCACTGTGGCACTAACAGTAGATGGTGATAGGACAATGGTGGAAGCCAGAGGCTTCATTATCAAAGTACAGGATAGTGGCTTGAACCAGGATGGTAGCAGTGAATGGGATAAATAAAATACATTCTCAGCTGAGCATGGTGGCATGCACCTGCAATCCCAGCTACTGGGGAGGCTGAGGCAGGAGAATCACTTGAGCCCAGAAGTTCAAGGCCAGACCAGGAAACAGCGAGATGCAAAACCCACCCATGCCCCTGCGCATTATCTCTTTAAAAAATGTAAAAATAATACAGTCTCTATATGTGAGATTTTGTAGTCTACCTCAAAGCAAATAGATTATATAATTAGAATATACTGTGACAAGGAAAACAGAATCCTGAAGAGGAAAACAAATTTGCCAGCTTTCCTTAGAGAGGGTAGAAGTTCCCAGAGCTCCAAGTTGCCCAGGGAATTGAAATTTCCTGATTATTTGTTGGGCCACTGGGTCGATCCTTCATAACATACCTAACACTATTCTTCCCAGCCTTTCAGGCCTCAAAACCCACCATACTCTTGAGGGCAGCTATAGGAAGAAGGGTACTAAAGAACAGCGTTGGTCATATATTTAAGGAGATGGGCAAAGCTGACATTTTCCCCATTTGTCAAAAGAAAAAATTGAGGCCAATAGTCTCCAGATTTTAACCTGTGACTGGAATCAAGGTCATAAAGGTCTCAAACCAGGCATCTCTCTGAGCCACTTGAGTGGAGTCAGCCAGATGATGGAGTGAAAGAGTAGAAAGACTCTGTGGATTCAGCTCCCCAAGTCTGGAGATTTTTGGCTTCCAAACATCATCACCTCTCACAAGCCTTAGATGGCTTATCTCCTCTCACTTGTCTTGAGATTCTAAGGTACTTCTCTAAAGGGCTTGTTCTGTGCTAGGTGGTGGAGAGCCAGAAGGGGGTGGAGAGCTATCATAATGGGGTGAGGAGATGGAGATCAGTAGCCTTTGGAAACAAAGAAGCATAATCTCCAGGGTGTGAAAAGGTAAAGGAGCAGTAAAATTGTATTGCATATGGGACCCATGCTAAATGAGATTTTAGCTCTCCTGACACACAAACAACAAAAAGAGTAATTAATTAGATGGATACATTAATTTGCTTACCAGTGGTAACCTTTTCACTACCTATATACATATATCCTATATCATGTTGCATACCTTAAATATACATAATAAAATTTATTTTAAAAAAAATTGGGGGGGGGGGCGACTTTGCACCTATAGCTCAAGCGGCTAGGGCATCAGCCACATACACCAGAGATGGTGGGTTCAAATCCAGTCTGGGTTCACCAAGAACAATGACAACTACAACCAAAAAATAGCTGGATGGCAAGCACCTGTAGTCCCAGCTACCTGGGAGGCTGAGGCAAGAGGATCGCTTAAGCCCCAAGAGTTTGAGGTGTGATGCCACGGCACTCTACCCAGGGCGACAGCTTGAGACTCTATTTCAAAATAAATAGATAAATAAAGGAGAGAGGATGAAACATTTTGTATATATATATATATATATTTTATATATATATATATGATATATATATATACATATGTATGTAAAATATATATACATATATATATATATATATATATATTTTAAACAGAGTCTCACTTTGTTGCCCTTGGTAAAGTAACATGGCATCATAGCCCACAGCAACCTCAAACTTTTGGGCTCAAGAGATCCTCTTTGCCTCAGCTTCCCAAGTAGCTTGGACAATATGCACCACCCAAAATGTCTGGCTAATTTTTCTATTTTTAGTAGAGATAAGTTCTTGCTTAGGCTGGCCTTAAACTCCTGAGCTTAAGCAATCCACCCACCCTGGCCTCCCAGACAGGCACGAGCCACCTCGCCCTGCCCTAAAAATTTTTTTGGAGACAAGGTCTTATTCTATCTACCAACTAGAATGCAGTGGCATCATCATAGCTCACGGCAACCTCAAACTCCTAAGCGCAAATGGTCCTCCTGCCTCAGCCTCCAGAGTAGCTGTGACCTCAGGTACATGCCACCATGCCCAGCTAATTTTTTCATTTTTTGTAGAGACAGGGTCTCACTCTTGCTCAGGCAGATCTCTTAACTCCTGACATCAAGCAGTCCTCCTGCCTTGGTCTCCCAAATATCTGGGACTCAGTTGTGCTTACAGGAGTAAGCCACCATGCCTGGCCTAAAAATATTTTTCATGAGGAAGAAAAATTTAAAGCCCACATTGGAAAGGCAGGGCCAGGCTCAAATCTAATATTCCATAGCTTGCTGCCTTTGTGCCCACATGAAGTTATTTAGTTTCTCTTAGTCTCTGTTTTCATGCCTATAACATGGAAACTATAATCATAGCAACTCAGAAAAAGAGGTTGAGCACAGGCTGCCAAAAATTAAGGCCCCCCAAAACAGCTGTTATTATTTACAAGGTCCAGTATCAGCACAGAAAAGAGTACAGTAGTTCACTGACTTGGGAGAAGAAGGGTGCGGGACAGGAGAGCCCTCAAAGAGGACATAGTATCCAAGTCAGGGGACAGATATTTAAAAAAAAAAAAAAAAAAAAAAAAAGATTGATCAAAACAATAAGAGGTTTTATTGTTCTGTATTTTTTAAAATCTTTCCCAGGTTTGTCTGGACTATATATTCCCTGATGGGAACACAGCCCAGAGCTGGGCTGCAATATCCCTGCAAAACCTTGATTTGATACTGGCAGTACTTTCGATAGCAAGGTGTTAGATACTTCACATGACCCACAGCCACTTAGACAAATAAGGCTTTATCTGGTCCTATTCTCCCTCTGTATTTATTGTAAGAGAAAAGCAGAAAATGAGAAAGGAATTTAAAATGAGCCAGGATCTGCAAGAGGGAGAGAGGAAAACACGAGAGAGCCTCTCCTATCATTGTAAGAGCTTTCCAGATTTCCTGGGTATCTTTATATAATACTTTGTAATTCATTTATTAGATGGGGGGGAAGCTATACATAGGCCATGGAAAGCTGTCAGCAACAGCTCCACTGACTGCTGTTTAATGACAACACTTAGGGTTTTGTCACTATTCCTACTTAAACAACATTTATTAATCATTTATCAAGTACCTATTCTATACCAGGCACTGTGCTAAATACCAAGGAATCCAAAGAGAGTAAAAGAGAAGCAGACATGTAAACAATTAATTCCAATGCAACTTCGTAGAAATTTATACTTGTGTCATGGAAAAAGAGAAGCAGCAAGCCATAGTCCTGTCAGATTAGATAGAGCAGGGAGAGAGTGTAGGCATAAGAGCCAAAGAAAGCTTCACCTTTAAAAAGTAAGGTTATGGAGAGCATGGAAAGATGGCAGCCGAGTAACAGCTTCCCTGCAACGGGGCACAGTGGGGCTGGGGAGACAAGGCTCCAGGCATCTCTGGCCAGTGGGATCTGCCTACAATCATCCCTTTGAGGATACAGGGAACCACCAAGGGACTTCAGGACCCCAAGAGAAGGACAAAAACAGTGGAAAACTGGCAAGTGGTTGCATGTGTTCGATCGACCTAATCACCCCGGCAACTGTAAGTACAAGCAGCAATGAGACTCCAAACAGGAAAGGCCTTACCTGTGGACTGTCTTGGTGTTTTTGGACTTGGCACTCAGTTGAACTGCCTTGGGGAGAGCTTGAGCGGGAGTGCAGAGAATTTTGGGCATTATTTGGGGTCCCAGACTGAGCCACTGAGCTGGGCACAGGAAGCCATTGGGAGAAAACTGCCCTGGCAAACTCTGCCCTCGGGGTCCCAGAGCAAGGATCAGGTGGGACAAAGTAACATAGTGACTGAGCAGCCTAAAGGCGGGGACTGAGCTGCCTTAAAGCCTTAATCCTAGGGGCAGAGTGAGATGGTTTTGGCACACTGGAGCCTTGGACTTTTGCCCTGGGTAGAGTGCTGTGACGTCACAGCTCATAGCAGCATCAAACTCCTGGGCTTGGCACCGCCCGGACCTCCATAATAGCTGTGCAGCAACCCCTGACCAGTGAACCGCACCCACTGGGCCTCCATATTCCCTGACCAGGAACTGCAGGAGCCGCGCAACCCTGCGTCCTTCCTCCTGTGTCCTCCCAACCTCCACACTAGCCCGTTCATCTGGCCAGGGACTCTGGTAGCTGTGTGCCCTCTGGAGCCCTCCCTGCCTATGCGCAGAGCCCTTCTACTGGCCAGAGACTGCTGGAGCCTTGGGCTCTCTGTGCCAAAGTCACTGGGCACCAGGCAGTCCCAGAACCATGTGCACTACCTCCAGCCCTGTTGCTAGATCTGGGTGTGTCACACACAAGAGCTGCTTCCATACCCAGAACTCCCTAGCTGGAGCAGCCCCAGAGAAACTACACAGGGTCACTCCCTACAAAGATCCAGCAACAATAGAGTGATCCCGCTAGGGTCTAATCTTGGAGAGACACCTCCCCAACTCTGAGGATGGCCAGAGGCAACGGTGAAAAACAATCATGAGGCGAAATCAACAGAAAAACTCTGGCAATATGAATAATCAGAGTAGATCAACTCTCCCAAGGATCAATGGGGCAAACATAGCACAAGACCCCATGCACAAACAAATAGCTCAGATGTCAGAAACCAAAATCAGAATCTGGATAGCAAATGAGATCGAATTACAACTCCAAAAGTTATCTCAAGAATTCAATGGATTCAAAGACCAAAAGACCAAAGAATTTGACACACTGAGACAAAAGATTGCAACCCTCAAAGATCTGAGAAACACAGTAGAATCCCTCAGTAACAGAATGGAGCAAGCAGAAGAAAGGATTTCTGACATTGAAGACGCAGTTCTCGAACGCTCCCAAACCCTCAAAGAGGAAGAGAAATGGAAAGCAAAAACAGACCACTCTCTCAGAGAGCTGGGATAATTCAAAGAAAACCAACATTCGTCTTATAGGGATTCCCTAAAGTGAACGAAGTGGCTTCACAAGGCACAGAGTCTCTTCTCCATGAGATTATGAAGGAGAACTTTCCAGATATGCCAAGAGATTC
>CAUYPK010002312.1:0-35352 GCA_963574355.1 Loris lydekkerianus | reverse complement strand
GCTGATGTTCAGTGTTTCCTCAGAGATGCCCACTTGGGTCAGGTGGGAAGTGAGGGCTGATGTGCAGTGATTCCACAGAGATGCCCACTTGGGTCAGGTGGGAAGTGAGGGCTGATGTGCAGTGATTCCACAGAGATGCCTACGGTTCCCACACCTTCGCCTGACAGACTTGACTTTTTGCCAGGATTGCCTGGCAAAACGGGGCATCATTTTAGGGGACTTGCTTTATTGAACATAGAAGTGAATCTTTTGGTCTGTCGTTCCTTCATAATCTCATAGGGATTCAACTGGGGCAGTGCGGTTCTGAATCCCACCGTAATCCGCAGCTTTGCCCAGGAGCTGTGGGGGCAGATGGCTTCAGATCCTCCAGCCTGATTTCCTGACTCCCAGTGACACTCGTTTCCATGTTCTGCACTCTCATTAGAAGCTGGCAAAGATTCCTGCCAATGGGCTTGGCGTGAACGTGACCAACCAGGATGGCTCCTCCCCACTGCACGTGGCCGCCCTGCGTGGCCGGGCAGACCTCATCCCGTTGCTATTGGAGCACGGTGCTGACACAGACGCCAGGAACGCAAGCCACGCCGTCCCGCTGCACCTGGCCTGCCAGCAGGGCCACTTCGAGGTACGGTGCCGTCTCTTGGGCAGTGTGGTGGGACCCCCCCCTTTGGCTAGGGCTGCAGGAGGTGGGAGTGTGGCAGGAGAGCTAGGCTTGGTGGCTAGCCCAGGGGACGTGGCCCTCCTGGCATCCCGGAGATTCTTTAGTGTACACGGCAGCCTCGGAACACAGAACTTTGGTGCTATCTGGGGTGGAGCAGGCCACACACACCCCCACCCCCCACAGTGCCAGTTACACTGGGCACTGCTGGGCCTGTGCTCTGATCTGACCCCGGCAGGAGCCTCTCCTGTGCCTGGCTGTCCGTCATCTTACTGTCTATACGCTCCTGCAGTCCTGTGTCATGGCCTTAGATAAGGGGTTCAAGAGATAATTCTGGAATAATTAACTTTTAAAAAATCCTGTTTTGAGTTCCACTGTAAGCTTTTTTTTTTTTTTTTTTTGAGACAGAGTCACACTCTGTCACCCTGGGTAGAGTACCATGGCGTCATAGTTCACAGGAACCTTAAACTTTTATACTCAGGTAATCCTCCTGCCTCAGTTTTTCTATTTTTATTTTTTATTATTTATTTATTTATTTATTTGAGACAGAGTCTCACTATTTTGCCCTCTGTGGTGTCATAGCTCACAGCAACTTCAAACTCTTGGGCTTAAGTGATTCTCTTGCCTCAGCCTCCCAAGTAGCTGAGACTATAGGCACCCGCCAGAATGCCCGGCTATTTTTTTGTTGTTGCAGTTGTCGTTGTTGTTTAGCTGGCCCAGGCTTGGTTCAAACCTGCCAGCCTTGGTGTATGTGGCTGGTGCCCTAACCACTGTGCTACGGGTGCCGAGCTAGTTTTTCTGTTTTTAGTAGAAGTAGGGTCTTGCTTTTGCTCCCCAGGCTGGTGTCCAACTCCTGAGTTCAAGCAATCTGCCCTCCTCCACCTCCCAAATTGCTAGGATTACAGGAGCGAACCACTGTGCCCAGCCTCTACTGGAAGCTTTTTAAAGACAGAGACCAGGCTGGGCGCAGTGGCTCATGTCTGTGATCCCAGGACTCTGGGAGGCCAAGGCAGATAGCTTGCCTGAGCTCAGGAGTTCAAAACCAGCCTGAGCAAGATTGAGACCCTATCTCTACTAAAAATAGGAAAACTAGCTGGGCACTGTGGCAGGCGCCTGTAGTCTCAGAGGCTAGGCAGTCTGAGGCAGGAGAATCATTTGAACCCAGGAGTTTGAAGTTGTTGTGAGCTATGACGCCAGGGCATTCTACCTAGGATGACAGAGTGAGACTCTGTTTAAAAAAAAAAAAAGAAGAAGAAAAGAAAAAAGATGGGGCCCATATTCCATGTCTTTGAGCTCTTTCATAAATACCTAGCACAGTGCTTCAAGCATCTGTTTCCTAATTTATCAAACGGGGTAATGATTTTAACTCCCCATAGGACAGACAAGGATTAAATGAAAACCAGGTGCTGAGCACAGACCCAGCACAGAGGCAGACCCTCAGTGCGTGTTTACCAACCCCCTTCATTGGGCTCCTTGCTCCTGAGGGTCAGACGTGAAACTAGAGAGTCTTCTCAATAAGCTTAGAGAAAAATCTAAAGCAGTGACTTTCAACGGGTGTGCCGCCACACACTGCTGTGCGGTGAGAAGATCTCGGGTGTGCTGTGAAAATTTGTAAAGGTCAGGCTTGGTGCCCATAGCCAGCCACATACACTGAAGCTGGCGGGTTCAAACCTGGCCAGGGCCTGCTAAACAACAATGACTACTGCAAAAAAAAAAAAAAAAATAGCCAGGGGGCGGCGCCTGTGGCTCAGTGGGTAGGGCACTGGCCCCATGTACTGAGGGTGGTGGGTTTGAGCTCGGCCCTGGCCAAACTGCAACAGCAACAACAACAACAACAACAAAAATAGCAGGCGTTGTGTCAGGCACCTGTAGTCCCAGCTACTTGGGAGGCTGAGGCAAGAGAATCGCTTAAGCCCAAGAATTTGAGGTTGCTGTGAGCTGTGACGCCACACACTTTACCAAGAGCAACATAGTAAGACTCTGTCTAAAAAGAAAATTTTTTTTTATAAAGATCATTAATTAAGTTATTTTCAAAAGAAGATCACAGCACAGTAAACATATTCCTTCTTTTTTTTGCTGTTTTTTTTTTTGTTGTTGTTTTGTTTTTTTAATTTTGCTTTCAATTTCAGCTGGCTTTCACTCTTCTTAGTTTGAGTTGTTTTTTTTTTTTTTTAATTTTCTTTTTTTTCCTTTCTTCCTTTAGTGATTCTGTTGCTCTTTGTCTCCCAAGTAGCTGGGATTACAGGCGCCTGCCACAGTGCCCGGCTTTTTTTGGTAGAGACAGGGTCTCACTCTGGCTCACCTCCGGCTCATGCTGGTCTCTAAACTCCGAGCTCAGGAAATCCACCCACCTCGGCCTCCCACAGCGCTGGGACTACAGGCGAGAGCCACCAGGCCCAGCCTCCTCTTCTTTTTTGATCACTGTAATTTAAGTGCCCCGCAGAAGTGTTCTGTGAGATGAAAAAGGTCGAAAAACACTGGTCTAAAGAATATCAAAGGGGAGGACTTTTCCTTGCAAAGTTTCATTAAGGTTGAAAATGTTTCTTCTCTGGACTAGGTGGTGAAGTATCTATTAGGTTCTAACGCAAAACCCAATAAGAAGGACATGAGTGGAAACACCCCCCTTGTTTATGCCTGTTCCGGCGGCCACCACGAAGTCGCAGCTCTGTTGCTCCAGGTGAGGGTTCTCAGAGCCCACCCGGGCACCTGCTCCAGTGTGTACGGCCCCTGCACCAAGTGAAGCCCCAGCACCGGGCACCCTGGCACCTGCTCCCGTGTGTACGGCCCCTGCACCCGGTGAAGCCCCAGCACCGGGCACCCTGGCACCTGCTCCCGTGTGTACGACCCCTGCACCCGGTGAAGCCCTAGGCCTCTGGGGAGAGGAGCTTGGCACCTGCGTTCCCACACAGGGTGGTGTGTTATCATCCTGGCTTCAGTCAGGAGGCGACCCTAAGGCCCAGGACACCACCCTTGCTGAGACTTGGGTCTTGCCTCATTTAGGCGGTCTGTTGAGCTCTTACCTGAGTGTGAGCTGCGCGGCCTTCTCTGTCACTGCTGCTCTTTTTCCCTCTTTTTTTTTTTCTCTTTTCTTTTTTGAGAGTCTCACTCTGTTGCTCTGGGTAGAGTGTCATGATGTCATAACTCACAGCAAACTCAAACTCCTGGGCTCAAGCAATCCTTCTGCCTCAGCCTCTAGAGTAGCTGGAACTACAGGCACCCATCATCACACCCAGCTAGTTTTTCTATTTTCAGGAGAGATGGGGTCTTGCTCTTGCTCAGGCTGGTCTTGAACTCCTGGCTCAATCCACCAGCCTTGGCCTCCAGGAGTGCAGGGTTTACAGGCGTGAGCCACTGCACCTGGCCACTTTTTCCCACTTGTTAAGTGGTTATACAAAGTGATTGTAGAAAAGCAAATTTAAAGCAGCAGAGAAAAAAACAAAACAACTTGTCCCTAACCCTCCTACTCAAAGGCAGCTCATTTTGGTGGACTTTTAAAACATTTATATATAGTTTTGATCAGTTTTCAGTCTTGCTGTTTTTCATATAATGTGGAACATTGCTTACTAAGACCTTAATTTTAAGTTATTGGTTGCATAAATGTGGATGTACCATACTGTTTTTTAAAAAATTGTTCCTCCTTGTTTAGGTGAGGTGGCTCATGCCTGTGATCCCAGCACTCTGGGAGGCTGAGGCAGGTGGATGGCTTGAGCTCAGGAATTCAAAACCAGCCTGAGCAAGAGTGAGACCTGTCTCTTCTAAAAATAGAAAAATTAGCCCGGTGTTGTGGCAGGGGCCTATAGTCCCAGTGACTTGGGAGGCTGAGGCAGGAGGATTGCTGGAGCCTAGGAGTTGGGTTTGCTGTGAGCTATGACACCACGGCACTCTCCCCAGGGTGACAGAGTGAGACTCTGAAAGAAAAAAGAAAAATTGTTCTTGCTCTGTGCATTTAAGTGGCTTCTGTGTTTTTTTTTTTGCCATAATGATAAATGCCATAGTGAACATCTTTGCCCATAAATTTTTTTTCTCAGTATGCCTTTGACCCCCTAAATTTTGAGAATACTCAGACTGAGAGAAAGGCTAACCGTATTTCACAGTGAGCGCCAGGCACCCAGCGTGACCACTGCCACATGCTCCATCTGACTGCTGCTGGTTCTCTTCCCAGCACGGGGCCTCCATCAACGCTTTTAACAACAAGGGCAACACGGCGCTGCACGAGGCTGTGCTGGGAAGGCACGTCTTTGTGGTGGAGCTGCTTCTGCTTCACGGAGCCTCGGTTCACCTGCTGAACAAGAGGCAGCGCACAGCCATTGACTGCGCAGAGCAGGTGAGCGGAGAGGGCTGAGGCCCTGGGAATCCCAGGCTCCCTGGCAGCTCCCTCTGGAGTCTTGTGTCTAGTAGAATAGCCAGACATTGAATCTCTGTGCTGGACTGCACTGGTGCTCTAGAAGTCTGCCAGTGCCCATAGATACCTCCCTCTGGGTCACCTGGTCAGAGGCGGCGTGCTCAGCAAGCTGGAATCATCATTGCATGCTGGTTTGCAGAGGCCTTGTGCAGCTGGTCCCCTAAGCCACCAGCAGACGCCCTTCCCTGGCACCCTCACATGAAGTCTGGTATTCAGGGCTAGGAGCCAGTTATATTGTTCTAGGCCTGGTGCAGTGGCGGCTCACGCCTGTAATCCCAGCACTCTGGGAGGCTGAGGTGGGTGGATCCCTTGAGCTCAGGCGGTCCAGGCCAGCCTGAGGAAGAATGAGACCCTTTCTCTAAAAAAAACAGAAAAAACTAGCTAGGTGTTGAGGCGGGCCCCTGCAGTCCCAGCTACTCAGGAGCCTGAGGCAAGAAGACCACTTGAGCCCAGGAATTTGAGGTTGCTGTGAGCTATGATGCTACAGCACTCTACTCTTGTCTGACAGAGTGAGACTGTCAGACAAAATAAAAAACAAGGATGTTCTGGTTTCAGCCCTGTCGTGTGAATAGACCTGTTGCCTTTGTGGCACAAGGTAAGAGTTTGTTTAGCTTGTGGCTTTAAAATCCCTTGAGTTCTGTAAGGACATTGTGACGACCAATTTACCGCCTTCTCCGGGGCTGTGGATGTTTGCTGTGGAGAACTCAGTAGGCGGGGAGTCCCTGGGGATAAAGTACCTCTTTTCTGTTCCTGTTTTCCTGCTGAATGTTTGTCTAGTTTTCTATCCAGGAGAGAGAGCTAGGAGGCTGTTCAGTTACACAACTGATTGGTTACAGTTGCCATAAATCCTCCTACTCAAAAGTTTATTAATTTTTCATTTTCAGGGACAGAAGTGAAATATTGTAAACTTTCGGCTTAGTCTTATCTGAAATGATGATGATAAATGTGTTTTATTGAATGTACGTGGTGAGCCCTTGCTAACCTGGTGATGACCAGACAATAGCAGATCTTATGGTCAGCACAGTTTCCGAGAGTGGTTAAGTGCCCAGCCACAGCAGTGGACAGAGACAGGCCCCCCACGTCTCTACTGCCAGGCTTTGTGGCCTCAAAGTTCCATCTGTACTTGTTTCTGAATTTTTTCTACTCAGCCACACCACTGTTGACATTTAGATTGCAAACAAGTCCTACCCTGCTAAGAAAGAGTAAAAACTATTGCTGTTAACCTTTTTACTTTTCAAATTGTAGAATTCGAAAATAATGGAATTACTTCAGGTTGTGCCAAGCTGTGTTGCCACGTTAGATGATGTTGCCGAAACAGACCACAAGGATTATGTTACTGTCAAGATCAGGAAAAAATGTAAGAACCTATGTTCTTTCTACCATTCTGAAGCTGGGTTTATGTTGAGATTCATGAGCAGTTGCTAGTTTTCATTTAAATATAAATGTAAGATATAATCATGACTTGGGGGGGAGGGGGGATTCAGGTGCCAAAGAGATCTAATTTAGCTGATGTGGGGTAGGTTTTGTTACACTTTTGTGGTTGATGGCAATGATGTCCTGGTAAGAACTAAGATAGAAACTCAACATGACCTCATGACCTTGAAGGGTCAAGCCTCTGCGTAGGAACTAGACAGGAGGAGCCACCTCTGCTGGTCTCTTTGATGCTTTGTGGTCCAAGGACACGTGTTCTTCTGAGCATGTCCTGGAAAAGGAGAGTAACTGCGACCTTTAAGGATTTTTAATTTGCAGATATACAGAGGCTGATGGTAATTAGAACAGCAGTGAGACTTAAGTATTTTTCCTTTAATTGTGATGTGAATTTGTAATGCAATAAATGTGAATAAACCCACTCACTTATTTAGATAATCCCAATACTGTCTCACTGAGGCTGGCCATTGAGGACTTACCTTTCCGTTTCATGGGGGTTCAGGCTGAGTATCCCTCATCTGAAACACTTGGGACCAGAAGGATTTGGGATTCTTTTTGGATGTGGGAGCCATTTGCATTACACTCCCTGGCTGAGCATCCCTAATCGGGAAATCAGAGATGTGCCAGGGAGACGGATGCCTTTAAACTTCAAGTCAGAGATACCAAAGCGGTTCAGTTTTGGAGCCTTTGGATTTCTGATGTTTGGGTTAAGGATACTCAACAGTAATAAATAGATATCTGCTGTTTCCTTAGGAAAATTCAGTGCTTACTTTTCTAAACTTTATAATTGAACTGAGATAACTGCACCTGTGCTACAATTTAAAAACAATCTTTAATCTGTAGTTTGTTTCAGATGTGTTTATCCTTTTCTCCACAGGGAACTCAAAAATGTATGATCTACCAGATGAACCTTTTACAAGACAATTTTACTTTGTCAGCTCAGTTGGTCAGTTTAAGTGAGTATAAAATTCGAGTTCGTTTCTGTGCTCCTGACCCTGCGCTTTTCTCAGAACTGGCCCCGACAAACCTGCCCCAATGCCATCAAATGCTGCCACCTTGTGGCCAACCAGTGCGTTTCATGCCAAATTCATTTTGAGTTAATGTTTAGTTTATTTTGAGTTTCAGGGGAAAGACTTCAAGGGAGATTATGGCAAGAGATAGAAGTGTCCCTAATCTTACAGAAGGTTCTCTGCATGAGGTAAGTTCTTAAACGCTGGCATAAAGTATTTTTTAAAGCCTGGCCTTTTCAACAGTGGCATCAGTGGTGGATACATTTCTCCCTGACAATTGCTGCAGTTGCTATTGGTTTAGCTGGCCCGGGCCAGGTCTGAACCCGCCAGCCTTGGTGTATGTGGCCAGTGCCCTACCCACTGAGCTGCCCTCACTGTTTTTTTTTTTTTGAGACAGGGTCTCACTTTGTCCCCCTCAGTAGAGTGCCAGTAGCGTCACAGCTCACAGCAACTTCAAACTCCTGGGCTTAAGTGATACTCTTGTCTCAGCCTCCCCAAGTATCTGGGATACAAGCACCCGCCACAACAGCTGGCTATTTTTTGTTGCAGTTGTCATTGTTGTTTGGCAGGCCCAGGCTTCATTTGAACCTGCCAGTTCCAGTGTGTGTGGCTGGTGCCCTAGCCCCTGAGCTATAGGTGCCAAGCCGCCTAATTTTTTTATTTTTAGTAGAGATGGGGTCTCGCTCTTGTTCAGGCTGGTCTCAAACTCCTGAGCTCAGGCAATACACTTGCCTCGGCCTCCCAGAGTGCTGGGATTACAGGTGTGAGCCACTGAACCTGGCCTTCCTACTGCATTTTTAATTACTCAATTATATGTGTGTGTGTTGTGTACGTAGCATATGCACCTGGTTTATAGTCCGTGGTACTACAAAGTAGAAACGTGACTTTCATTGTTGGTGAGAAAGATTTATTGTGTCCATGACATAGGTTTGTTGCAGTAAATATGTAAAAGTTCTAAATCATTATTTTAGGGAGTTAAATGATTTCTGTTGCGTGACTCATTGTGACTTCACGTTTAATCTTACATAGCTTTGCTAGTAGACCTGCTTTTGGTGGGAGACCCCAAACTGAAAATCTGCTTGAGTTCAGTCAAGTGCTAGCTTTCCCCTCACTGGCTGCGAGACTTTAGGCAGCCAGCTGAACTTTGGTGATCCCATTTCTGCAAAGAGGATAACGATGGGACATACTCCTTTTTGTCACAAAGATTAGATGTGTGAAGACACGTAGAGCATTTACTTTACGTCCGACACATGTGTGCACCTGTCATCCACAAGATGCTAGATCCGAAGTTGTCAGTGTGGGCTCGAGGCCGCTGCTGTTCTGCTGGCTATACAGATGTAAACTGATGTGTACTTCTTCTTTAGCCAGGGAGGCCGAGTGTCACCCTGGAACAGAGTAACTCGGCGGACCCGAGCAGGGCTCACACTGCAGACAGAGGAAACAGAGACTGGCCCCAGAGGCCTGGCGTGAAACAAGCCGCTCCTGGGAACAGGCGGATGGTCCGCAGACACACGGTGGATGACGCGGTGGGACCCACCGGCCGGGAGGCTGCCGGCAACAGAGCCACTCCCCAATTGGTCAATACTCCCCAGTCTTCACAGAAATAAGGAGTTGTGAAATTTTCTGCCAAGAAGTACGTGTGCAAGGAGAATGTGCTTTCAAATACCTGGGTGGAGAAGAATCTTCAGAACGTTCTGAGAGCGTTTCTGTGGCTGAGGCAAAGAATGTGACAAAAAACTCACCATTTCTCTCCTCTTCAAAGCTAACGAATACACTTGAAAAGGAATGGCCGCAATTCCTGTAATGTCTAGATCCTGACGCCCACGGTATTGTTTCTAACGAAGTGTTAGGGTTCCTTGTTGTAGGGCAAGGTTTGACCAGCAGATCTGACCTCCTCCTACAGAAAGGTGCTAAACTCAAGTCTGGTTGTAAGTTAGGTCCCACGGTACCGTGGAGGTCAAGAGGAACTGTCAGTTCTGAATGAAGAAAGCCGCCAGGCAATGCTTCTTTGCAAAGTAACACTTGAACCAAAAGTTGCCTAAATGCCATTTTTGATGTTCATTTTAGTAAAAGGACATTAGACCTGTTCTACCCCACACACATGGGAAAAGTTATGTGATTTTCCTTCTAATAAATTAAGTCCAGATATTTGGTTACTATACCTACGAACCTGTAGCAGTGTTTGTAAACACCCGTTCTGTTAGGAGCCTCCTTTCAATATCACACCTGACAGATGGTTACTAGACTAGCAGGGACTTGGCACATCTCTTCTTAGTCTTTTGATTCAGATTCAAAACTTACAGCACAAACCAGGTCAGTTACTTTTAAGTTGGAATTTATTGCCATTTTTTTCTTTTTGTAAATTTCTATAGATACTATTTTTTTTGTTATTGGTCTAGAGCTGTGAACATGGATTTGTCCTGCGTGTACTTTCAGATACCTTTGTGATAGGGAAATGGTTTTGTGCACGTTCTTGGGAATACTGTGTATGTATAGAAGGGAGGGAGTGCTTATTTTTCTACAAAGTAATTTATGATTTCTAATGTTCTAATGTGCCTTGGATTTGTGCCAAATGATGGGAAAGAAACAGTAAACTTTGATTCCTGACCATGTCCTGGCGTGCTTTTTTGTTGTTTTGCTATGGAGATGTTATGTTTCTCAGCCTCTCTGCTATAAACATAAGCTCTGTGTGCAGGAAAACGGCTCCTGCTGGATGGATATACCTTTTCTTTTCCAGTTACAGATGTGTGATGGAAACACGGAGACTTGATCGTTATCCGTCCATCAGACCAGGGCTGACCTAACCCAGTAGCCACCGTGCTCAGGCCCCACCTAGTTTAATTTCTTTTAAAATCAGAATAAATGGTTTTCTAGCCCAAATAGGAAGTCAGCAGTTGCTTTGCTAATTTCTTTGTTCTGTTTTATTTTTCTTCCTTTCCCCCACTTTTAACCAAAATAACCTCACTGGCGTAAAGTTGTTCTAGTTCTTTACTATCCTGAGATGCTGTACAGCTTGTCAGCTAGGTATTCCCAAGATCACATTTACTACCCCCTGACTTTTTCAGGGGTGCAGCGTAACTTTGAAAACACTTATACACACTCCTGTTTAATTCCAGCAATTGCCGTGGATGGCAGAACTGTCAAATAAGACAAGTTCAGAAAAATAAAGGGCTTAACTGGCTAGACATCTCAGAGCCAGGGTGAAGACCCACTGGGCAGTGGCATCTGAACTGGAGGTTTCAAGCCTCGTGTGCCCTTCATCTAGAGAAACAATGTTGGGAATGGAACTGTCAACTGAGGAAAGTTTCCTCCGGGGCTAGTCTGGTAATTAGTAGCATCCATTTTGGTTTTTTTTTTTTTTTTGGAGACAGTCTCTGTCACCCTGGGTAGAGTGATGTACTGTCATAGCTCACAGCAACCTCAATCTCCTGGGCTCAAGTGATCCTCCTGCCTCAGCCTCCTGAGTAGCTGGGACTACAGGCGCCCACCACAATGCCTGGTTAGTTTTTCTATTTTTAGTAGTCGGGGTCTTGCTCTTGCTCAGGCTGGTCTCCAACTCCTAAGCTCAAGCCTCCTGCTTCAGGCTGCGGAGTGCTGGGGTCACAGCATCCATCTTAAATGACTGCCTCAATTATTTTTAAAAACACCCGATTTCTTACCCTACTTAAAGAAAAACTAAATTTGATTTGACAATTTAGAAACTGTTAATACCTGAATTCCCATTTTGTAAAGAAGTCTTTGAATCAAAGTAGCTCACTGATTTAAATTTAGGGTAAAGATTTAGGTTTAGAGTAACTACTCCCTGTTCTCTAAATTGTGGCATATTCCTATATCCTTTTATACAGAACCATTTTTCGTTTTAAAGTGTCTTTGAAAGACAACAGTGTGACAATCTTTAAACACATTCACATCAGTTATTGCCATTCAGATGGTAGTTATTCTGCAGGAGAAAGTGAGTAACAAAATTCACTGAGAATTCCAATGTCCCCCCAGAATTTTTATGTGAGGCTAAAAGCATAGGTCCGCCCCCCAATAAATTCCCGGTCAAATTTTATTTTGACTGTTTATATCATTCTGTTCCTTTAAAGACATTTTGATATTCTTTACAGTTCTACTCACTGGTTTACAAACTTTAGATGATTTTTTCATGGGCTATAGTTTCAAATACAGTTTAAACGTGTATTGACTGAAGCCGAGCCTGGGGTCTGTAAACCACATTTCCCATCACTTTCCTGCTGCTAATCCTGGTTCTTATTAAATGTTAGGAACTTACTCCTGAACTGGGTCTCACAGGTCACGCCGACTGAAGCAGCGCTGGGCATTTTGGCACACGCCTGTCATCCTCACTGCTTGGGAGACGAACGTGGGAGAGACACTGTGCCCAAGAGTTTGAGGCCAGCCTGGGACACAGCCCAGCCACGTGAGTCGGAGGCTGAGGCAGCAGGATGCCGGCAGCCCAAGTCAGAGGCTGCAGGGAGCTGCGGCGCCGCCACTGCACTCTGCTCGGGGCGCAGGATGAGACTCCTGCCTCAATAGCAAAAAAAGTGTATGAGCCAAGGTGTCATGACCTAGTGGAAGTAAAGCACAGGTGAGGCGAAAGTGAGGTGACATTTGCTTTGAGCCACCTGTAACCCTGTCAGTGAAGAACCTGGAACATTTCTACAAAACGTTTAACTCCTGAACTGTCTCAACTGGATTTTAATCACAGGTCTTCTCTTACAAACATGTTTATTATTGTTGAAGTACTATTACTAGTATGTCCTAATTATTCTGGTCATTTTTTTCAGTGGCACTGTCACTCTGGTTGTTTCTGATGGGAATTATATTTGTTAGATAATTTCAACATCCTTGAAATCAAAGCTGGGATTCACCTTACATTAACGGAAGTGCTATCTGCAGGAAGAAAACAGTTTACCTGCTTTCAGAAACTATGTCCTGAAAATTTAAGATTTGCTCAGATGTTGAGAGATGATTCAGTTTAATGCCTAAATTTTAATTCCCACTACGTTACTGGCAGCGAACGCTCTATTTTCTTACTAAAAAGTGCTTGAACACTTTCTATGTCTGCTAAGTACATTTTCCGTGCCTGATACTAATGTCACAATCACAAAGGATATATTGGTGCTGCTACGTATGTTTCTTTGCTTTTGGTAGGAGGGAAAAATCCAAACGTGCCCATCTCCTGGTCAGCTGGTTACAGCAGGAAAACAACTTACCCACATGGTTTTGTTTTGCATAACAAGTTTATTTTTTAAAGGCATATAGATAATAAAGTAAATATTTAGTCAGATCTTAACTTCTATTCTAGAATTTGTTCCATTAAGTTCCATTCTCTAAACATGTTTAGGTCAATAATCGTCATCTTCATCAGAGTCCATTACTTTTCTCCTGTTAAACTGGGGGGAAAATTAAACAAATGTCATAACATTTTTAATAAAGCATAACTCAGACTGTCTTAAGGAGAAAAAGCTCTTCCTATTTTGGCAAAAATTTTATTTTGAGTTAGAGTCTCACTCTGTCACCCTGAGTAGAGTGCCCTGGCATCGTAACTCACAGTAACCTCAAACTCCTGGGTTGAAGGGATCCTCCCACCTCAGCCTCCCGAGTAGCTGAGACTACAGGTCCCCACCACAACACCTGGTTATGGCTAAATTTTCTATTTTTAGAAAATAGGGATGGGTCTATGTTGTTCCAGCTGGTCTTGAACTGAGCTCAAGTGATCCTCCTGCCTTGGCCTCTGAAAGTGCTAGGATTACAGGCAGCTAAAAAGGGCAGGGGGTCAAGATCCTCACAATTAGACCGCTCTTCATGTTACAAAACAAAATCATCTATGGGCTGAAAGATACTTTGATAAGGTAGATATATATTCAACAACTGCCATGCATAGTTTCCATCTTTTTGTTTGCCATGTGGGAACATTTGGGGACACTCACTTTAACTGTGGTTTTCTTCTCTGTTTGTTGGCTCACTTTTTCAAGGATTTCTATTAAACCTTGTTCTGATACCTGGGATAACCAAAAAGAGAAATGATACTTTTTTAAACAAAATTTACTTTAGATTGAATCATCTTTATGGGGTGTGGGGGAGTTAACAGATACTAAGATCACCTTTGTCCCCATCTCACTTATGTGTGACATCAACTGGCTGTCTCTTCCCCACACAAGTGGCTCTTAACATGAGGGTTTCAGGGGACAGGACTGAGTGGGGGGGGGCTGCGGTGGTGACAGAGGGCTTTGGGCTCTCTGTCACGGAGACTGGAGCACAAAGCATGATCACAGCTCACTGCAGACTCAGCTCCTGGGCTGGAGCAGCCCTCCTGCCACACCCTCCTGGGCAGCTAGGACTGAAAGTGCTCACCACCATGGCTGACTTTAAGAAGTTTATAAAGAAGGGGTCTTACTATGTTGCCCAGGCTGGTCTTGAACTCTTGGCCTCAAGTGCTCCTCCTGTCTCAGCCTCCCAAAGTGCTGGGATTACAGGTATGAGCCACGGAAGGCAAGTGCTCCTCCTGTCTCAGCCTCCCAAAGTGCTGGGATTACAGGTATGAGCCACGGAAGGTCTGGCTCTCAAAAGTTGGGCCTGCCAGAATATATCCATCATGGCGTTAACGTAACAAACCTAACAACGTAAGGATTTTAGCACCATCTCATTTGTAAAATGAGCCTAACTTCTATCTACATTGGTAGTATTTCCATTGGTTTTACTGACAAACTTTGCTTCCAGCAGAAGAGAACTTTAAGTGAGCTGACTCCAGCAGTCAGTGGGTCACACAGACACAGCAAGGTTCCACAGCAGGGTCGGGGAGGAGAGGGCCAAGCATTTCACAAAAGGCCCTAACCTGTTATGGTAGGCACAACCATACTCTTCTTCAGATGAACTAGCCCACTAACGTCACATTTTGATAAAGTCAGGAGCATGGTGCAAGCTTACCTTCCCACTCAGTTGTCCATATCTTGCCATCTGTATAAGGTAATTCTCTACTGCTTTCGTCTTTTCAGGCTTTACAAGAGCTAAGTTACTTACTAAAAGAAAAAACATGCAAAAAGGTGTCAAAACTAAATGCCACTTATAAATATTACACCTTAGAACCGCACACTGGCATTGTTTCTCAAACAAACAGGGCAGACGGTGTTGTTACCCCTCCTAAAAACGAGAAAACTAAAGTTCAGCCAGACCAAGCGCATGAGTCTCAGTCAAGGCCACACAGCGGTAGGGGTACAGCCAATGTTACACTTGCGTCTTTTGACTATAAGCCCCAGGCTTTCCTGGTTTTTAATACATGATTACCCCCTGAAAAGCAATTCGCTTATTATACATGCACAGTGGTGGTGCTCCCTGTGGCTGCCTCTTCTAAACCCTAAGTGGGCTCAGAGTTATAACATAGAAGATCACAGCTCATTCTGATCGGCTCAGTTTTTCTTGCTCCACAGTTTTGTTTATGAAACCCCAAACATACACTTAAAAGAGAACACACACAATTTTGAAATTGTGTCAAATACCAGCAACATCTTATGATTGACTAAGAATTTTTTCCAATAACTTTTACCTACTCTGCACTTGGAGAACATCTCATCTCTTTAGTAAGAGAGAAATGAGCTGGTACGTTTAATAGTGAGGTGTTCTCTAGGTTTATAAATTTCATTACTACTTAGAATCTCAAATGTTTTTTAGCTAAATATTTAATCTAGAGACAGCAATAACTTCACATATATCCCCCCATTGGACTAATTCAAGCCAGTTTTATGGAAATAAAGAAAATCAAAGATGCTTACACCTGGCCCGGGCTGACTGATCCAGAACTTGGGCTAAGATACTGTTTCTCATTTCTGCTTCCCTGTAACAAAAACACAGGTCAAGCAAAATTAGATCTAAGCTGTTGACATTCCTATGGGACATACAAGAAAATAACTCAGTGTGATTCCTCTGGCAGAAGCCCATGCCGTAGCAGGTGCTGTGCAGATGACAGCAGCTACGGTAAAGTCCAAGAATCCAGTTTTGTCTTCAAGGAGCCAGCTCTATGTTATATGGGTATAAACTTACCAGGTTGGAAGGTAAGCTTCACAGTTCCATAATTCAGGGTGGAGTTTTAGTTCAACCACCACTACAAACATTTATAAATACCTACTATGTAACAGGTGCTAGAAATTACTAGTGGGGTTTCAGGCTGTTATAAGGATCAAGTGACTACTATGTGTAATTTCTTTAGAGATAAAGCTGGGATGGGGTAGGGGGGGGCTATCTTAAAGACACACAGGTCCCAGGGCCGAGCTTGAACCAGATCCTGTGTTTCCAGACCCTCAGTTCTATTTTTTCTGGGGGGGGGGAGTGGGGGGTGGACAGCGGAGCAGGGGAGTGAAATTAAAACTTTGCAAACATCTTTATTTCTTCCTACCTACCCAAGTAGAGACTAGTTTATGTTCATAGGACAATGGTCCTATGTCCTTTTTCTTAGGGCAGAAATTTGTTTTGGTTTTTCCGAATGACATCTTTCAAGGAACTCGATACACAAAACAAACAAGAGCAGAGATAGTTTGTCTCCATGAGAGAGGGGGAGTTGGGGCTGGCTGTGCCTCCTACCTGCTCCAAGCTCAGCCCTAGAGTTCATGGGATGTAGCTTAAACCTCACTTCCACAGACCATTTTCTTATGGTGCCTGAATACTTCAATGCTGCCAAAAACTACTATTATTATATTTCACTGAATCTAAGATGTCATCAATTATAGCGTGTACCACAGTTTTATGTATCTCTAAGGATGAAAAAAACACCATAGATAAGAGCTCCAATAATGGACTTCTACTCAAAGTTGGGTAAGCTGGGTCTGGAAGAGCAGCACCCTCATTATCAGTTAACAAGAAATAATCCTCCACGCAGAAAAGGAGAGCAAAGGAAAACAGCCTCCATGCACTTGGCCCTGACTGAGATTCCTCCGAGAATCTGAACTTCAGGCTTTACAGTCGTACAGGGTCGCTGTCTGAATTCACACTGCCAGAGATGAGAAAGGGGAAAATCTCAAACAGACTGGCCTTGGATTAGAAAGGTGCCCAAGTGATGGCAGAAACAAAAGTAAATCTTCTCTAGAGGAATCTAGAATAAGAACAACCCATTATAAAATGCAACCCAATTTCAGGGTATGTTAAAATATGAAAAAATGCACATTTTAGAATCAAGGAAATTCATGTGGTTGTACTTACTACCCCAGGTACCTACCATCTTCTCCTGAACCTCTGTCTTGCCTGCTTCTGTAGACCCAGCAAAGAGCCTGACCCAGAGCAGATGCTCAGTAAACGCTAACTGAAGGAGTCAGAAGGTAGCATGAGGGGCCAGGTGTAGTGGCTCATGCCTGCAATCCCAGGTGTAGTGGCTCATGCCATGCAGCACTTTGAAAGGTGAAGGCAGGAGGACTGCCTGAGGACAGGAGTTTGAGACCAGACTGGGCAACACAGTGAGACCCTGTCTCTACAAAAAAATTTTAAAATTACCTGGGTGTGGTGTCGCATACCTGTAGTTCTGGATACTTGGAAGACTAAGGCAGGTGGACTACTTGAGCCCAGGAATTTGAGGCTGCAATGAGCTGTTACTGCACCACTACACCCCAGCCTGGGCAAAAGAGTAAGACCCTGTCTCTATTAAAAAAAATAAACAAAAAAGGGGCCACAGGGAATTATTCTACCTACTGGTAGAGGGGTTCAGTTTTGCAAAATGAAAAAATTCTAGAGCTGTTGCACAACCGTATGAAGATAGTGAACACTACTGAACTTAAAACAGTTGAGAAGGTAAACTATATACATATATATGTATAAATAATATAAACATATATATCTTTCCACCACAATTTAAAAGTGGTGGCATAATGGAGTAATCAGATACTCATTCAATAAGCCTGCTCTTGGATGAGTATCTTTGACTATGCTAAGTGCTCGGCCATATGCTGGGATAAAACAATGGCAGAAGCTAGTATTTACTGAGTACTTACTAAGTGTGAGGCACTACACTCATGTAATCCCTACCAGATAGTCCTATACTTCTATTACAATGCTCATGTTAAGGTAATCACAGTTCAGCAACACCAACCCCTAATTGTAATAGGAGGTATGCAGTGGAGCTCCATACCTATTTATTTAGCTAGCAAACTAATAACAAAAACACCCTGCCGATGATGATTTATGGAACAATCACTATGCCAGGAAAAACTATGGACAACTAAAGCAAAAAAAAAAAAAAAAAAATCCATCCGATGAGACCAACCCTTCAAAAAGTTGAGGTTTCCAGCCCATACCTGTGCTTTGCCTCCTGCTGTGCCGCATCGCCAGGATCCTGAAAAAATATTTAGGCTTTTAATGAAGTAATTTCACAGAGGAGAGGCTGGGAAAAACTACTCTGTTTCTCAACCCTAACCGTCTCCTGCAGCGGTAGAGACCACTTACCGAATAATTAAAATCTGGACCTCACTGAGATAGCTCACTGATCTCAATGTTTCGATGAGCTTCTAAAGTCACAATCTAATGGAGTGTTTGAGAATGCAGACCACCTTTGGGAGAGGGTTCCTCGTCTCACGGAACCGTATTTTACGTCCACAGACAATTTTCAGAAAATGAAACGGGCCCGGGCATTAGAGACGCGGGTGATTCGCCCCGACAGGCGTCGCCCCGGCTCTGCACGGACGCGGCCAGCGAGCGCCGTCCGCCCCGCCCCGCCCCGCCGCTGACCGCCGGCTCGTCCGCAGCCCGCTGCACGCTCGGCGCCCGTCGGCTGCTGGGGTCCCAACAACCGAGTTTTAGTACAAAACTGGATTCGGTGAGGCTGGAGCGGCGTCGGAGGCGGCCGGCGGGGGCTGAGATTCTGCTCGGGGCCGGCGATCCCGCCCCCGCGGCGGCCCCGCACGTGGCCGGTACCCGCCGCCCGCGCCCCTCGCGGTGGGGGAAGGGGCCGAGGCCGGGCGCCGCCACGAGGCCGCCGGGGCCGCGGCAGGGTCCCCGCCCGCCGGGAGGCGCCCCGGGGCGGGCGGAGGCGGCGCCCCGCGGGGACCGGCCTGGGCGGGGGCCGGCGCGCTCACCCCGTGCTTCGCCTGCAGCTCGGCCAGCCTCTGCTTCCTCAGCGCCTCCAGCTCCTCGTCCGCCATGGTGCGTCCGTCCGCGGCGGAGCAGCCGCAGTCGCCCCGCGGCCCGCTCCGAGGGATCTCCCCGTAGCCCCCTCGGCGCGAGCTCGGCCCGCACCACTGCGCAGGCGCCCGCAGCGCCCAGACATCACCAATCCAGCCCCGAGCCGCACCTCCTGCCGCTGCCAGGGCGCCGAGGAGAGGGCCGAGCCCCTGATCGGGGGCGGGCGGGTGGGAGGCGCCTTCGAGACGGACCCGCCGCCTCTCGCGCGGTGGGCGCCCCTGCGTACCGGGAGGCGAACACGGGCTGTGTTTTAGAAGAGCTACCAATCTAAACACAGGGCATCGACAAGCGTAATGATTACAGCACAATGTCTCGGTGGCCTGTAATGTGCTAGGCTCGTATTATCGCCGTTTATAGAGGAACCAGGGGCGCAGACAGGCTTATGGGGTGATGGAAGTGGCCGGAGCGCGCGGTGGCGACGGCTGCACCGCAGTTAAGGGTGCGCGCCCCGCCCCGCGCCCGCCGCTCCCCGGGAGGGGCCTGGGAGGACGCTGAGGAGGGCGGCTGTGTCTGGACTCCCCGGGGTGCGCCCGGGGCTCCCGCCTTTGGGGTTGCGGGGTCACACTCAGCTCCCTAGCCCTGCGACCCCTGCAGGGTGTGTGTGTGTGTGTGTGTAGCCCTGCGACCCCTGCAGGGTGTGTGTGTGTGTGTGTGTGTGTGTTGTAGTCGTGGACAGATACACGAGCGTGGAATCTACCATTCTCAAGGGCACAGTTCAGTGGCATTAAATACATTCTTCTCGGGCAGCTGGCACCCACATCTACTTACAACCTTTCCGTCCCCCCAGACTGAAACTCTACACACTAAGAATAATAGTTCTTTGGTCCCTGCCCTGCTATTCCTTGGTAACCACCATTCTAGTTTCTATGGATTCGCCTATTCTAGGAACCTCAGCTAAGTGGAGTCATACAGTCTTTGTTATTTCGTGACTGGTTTATTTCACTTCGGGGTCCTTAAGTTTCAGCCATGTGGTAGCGCATGTGAATAGTTTCTTCCTTTTTAAGGCTGAAAGTATTCTGTTGGGTATAGATGCTATATATTTTTAAAGTAAGGGTCTTGCTGTGTTGCCCAGGCTGGACTACAGTGACATGGTCATAGCTTACTGCAGTCTCAAACTTCTGGGCTCTAGTACTCCTCCCGCCTCAGTCTTCAGGGTAGCTGGGATTACCTACCCAGCTAGGTGTGCACCACTGTGCCTAGCTAATTAAAAAAATTGTGTTTTTTTTTTTTTTTTTTTTTTTTGTAGATACGGGGTCTCAATATGTTGTCAAGGGCTCGAGTAATCCTCCTGCCTTGGTCCAAAAGTGCGGAAATTACAGGTGTGAACTACGCATCCAGACTTAGGCCACATTTAAAAAATCCATCAGTCAGTGGGCACTTGGGTTATTTCTTTCTTTTGGATACTGTGAATAAAGCAGCTATAACTACAGGTATACAAATACCTGTTCAGATCTAAGCTTTCTCTTTTGGGGTATACCCAGAAGAGAAATTACTGGATATCATAGGGTAATTTTATGTTTAATTTTTGAGGACTGGCCATACAATTTTCTTTCCTTCTTTCATTTTTTTTTTTTTTTTTTGAGACAGTGTCTCACTCTGTTGCTCTGAGTAGAGTGCCATGGTGTCATCATAGCCCACAGCAACCTCAAACTCTTGAGCTCAACTGATCCTTTTGCCTCAGCCTCCCGAGTGGCTGGGACTAAGGGCGCCCACCACAACACCTGGCTAATTTTTCTATTTTTAGTAGAGACCCTGTCTTGCTCTTGTTCAGGCTGGTATTGAACTCCTGTGCTCAATCAATCCATCGGCCTTTCCCTCCCAGAGTGCTGGGATTGCAGGCGTGAGCCCTGTGCCTGGCTTGCCCATTTGTTTTCCACAGAGGCTGTACCGTTTTACATTTCTGACAACAGTGTACAGTTCTCAGTTTTACCATCTCATCCCCCAAACCTGTTATTTTCTGTTTTTGTTTTTGTTAGTAGCTGTCTATCACGAGTGTTATAGGTAGTATGTTGCTGTGGTTTTGACCTGCCTGGCTCTAATGAGGGATACTGAGCATCTTTTCATATGGTTGTTGTCCCCTTGCTTATCTTCAGAAAAAAATGTCTAGGCAAGTCCTTTGATCATTTTAAAATTTGCCATTCTTTTCCATCATTGAGTGGCAAGGGTTCTTTACCTAGTCTAGACATCAATCTCTCGTCAGATATATGATATGTGATTTGCAACCCCTTCCGTGGGTTGACGCTTTATTCTGTTGATTGTGCCCTTTGGTGCACAAAATTTAAAAACGGTGTGTTGCTTAATTTCCATGTTATTTGTGAACTTTCTGGTTCTTCTTCCACTGTTTATTTCCATTGTGATGAGAAAAGATACTCTATATGATTTCAATTTGTTTTTAAGTTAAATTTTTACATTTTAATTTATTTGTTAGACAGAGTCTCATGCTGTCTCACTGGGTAGAGTGCTGTGGTATCATAACTCACAGCAATCTCAACTCTTGGGCTCAAGTGATCCCTTTTGCCATAGCCTCCTGAGTAGCTGGGAAAAAAATAAAATTTGTTGAGAGATGGGGTCTTGCTCTGTTACAGCCCAGGCTGGAGTGCAGTGTTGTGTATATACGCAGAATGGAATACTATTCAACAACAACAACAAAAAAAAATCCCAAAGAATGAAATCGTCATTTGCAGCAACATGGATGGACCTGGAAGACGTTATGTTGAGTGAAACAAGCCATGAACTAGTCACAGAAAGAGAAATTCTGCACGTACTGTGGTGTGAAATCTAAAAGATTTTTCTCTTAGAAGAAGGGAGTAGCATAGTGGTTAGAATAGTGGTCACCAGAGGAAGGAGAGGGTGTGAGGGGTATGGCGAGAGATTGGACCCTGGGCACAAAGCTGCAGTCATGTAGGAGGAGCAACTTCTGGGGGTCTGTCCATTGTAGGATGACTAAAGTTAACAGTAATGTATTATTGACTCGGCGCCTATAGCTTAGCAGCTGGGGCCCCAGTGTATGTGGTGTGTTCGAACCCAGCCCAGGCCTGCCAAAAAACAATGACGGCTACAATTAAAAAAATAGCCAGGTGTTGTGGCGGGCACCTGTAGTTCCAGCTACTTGGGAGGCTGAGGCAACAGAATTGCTTAAGTCTAAGAGTTTGAGGTTGCTGTGAGCTGTGACTCCACCGCATTCTACCAAGGGCGATAAAATGAAACTGTCTCTAAAAAAAAAAGGGCTTGGCACCTGTAGTGCAGTGGTTATGGCGCTGGCCACATGCACTGAGGCTGACGGGTTCAAACCTGGCCTGGCCAGCTAAGCACAATGACAACTGCAACAACAACAAAAAATAGCTGGGCGTTGTGGCGGGAGCTGGTCATCCCAGCTACTTGGGAGGTTAAGGCAAGAGAACCACTTAAGCCCAAGAGTTTGAGGTTGCTGTGAGCTATGACTCCACCGCACTCTACCAAGGGCCACAAAGTGAGACTCTGCCTCAAAAAACAAACAAACAAACAAAAACAGTAATGTATTGTTTAACAGCACTTGTGGGCCCTTAAAAAAAAACAACCCACAAATGTATATTTCAAAATAGCTAGAAGATAGGCTTTTGAATGTTCACATCACAAATACTAAATGTTTAAGGTGATGGATATGCTAATTATGCTGATTTGATTATTACACAATTTATGTGTGTATTGAAACATCACCTTGTATCCCATAAACATGTACAATTATTATGTGGCAATAAGAAGAAAAAGAAGACAAGAAGTAAGCGTGAGAGTAGAATAAAGGGAACCTTTGTACACTGTTTTTGGGAATGTACATTGGCGCAGCCTCTATGGATAACAGTATGAAGGTTCCTGAAGAAATTAAAAATAGATCTACCATGTGACCCAGCAATCTCTCTTCTGGAAACAGACCCCAAAGAGATGAACTCACTACCTCAAAAAGATATCTGTGAACCCATGTTCATTGCAGCATTATCCACAATAGTCAAAATGTGGAAATAACCTGGGTGTCCACGAATGGACAAATGCATAAACAGACCGTCACACACACACCCTGGAGTATCATTCAGCCTTTGCAAAGGAGGAAATCCTGCCATTTGCCACAACATGGATGGACCTGGAGGACACTGTGATAAGTGAAATTAGCCAGAAAGAGAAAGAAAAATATTGCATCCCATATATTTACTGGAATCTTAGAAAAGGACAAATAGAGAATAAAACAGCAGAAACCAGGGTCAGGGTGGGAGAGAAGGAAATGGTTAAAGGATGTGGGGGGTAGATTGGATGACTTCTTGGCGGGGCGCCCCCCCCCTCAATCCAGGGGTGTCCAGGGGAAAGCTGCAGATGCAAGGTCCCTGGGGGTTCACGGAGACCACGGAGGATGAAAAGAGCTGGGAGGCGCCCTAACAGGACGGCCATCTCTGTGTGCTGAGAGTAGACAGGTGGGGTGGGACTGAAGCAGAGCTGGATGCTTTGAACACTTGATCCGCGGTAGGATGAGGGAACCTGGCTCACTTCTCCTGCCGGGATAGAACTGGTTCCCCGCCCCCTTTCTAAATAGCTATCAGCCTTTGTTAGCAACCCCCTGCCTTCTTACCCAGCCTCTCTCTCTGCCCAGTCTTCCTGGGGACTTGGGATTCTTATAACCCTATCTCTTGGCATTTTTGCATTTTGCATATGTGTTTTTGTTAGAAATCGTTAAGAGCCTTCCGGAAGAAGCCGGAGGGGCAGCATTGCCCCAGTCAGCCACTCGGGGTGAGATAATGGAAACCTTCCAGGTGTTCTCAGACTCTGTGCCTTAAACTTGTGTAAATGACGTTACTTCCCCAGCCTCATTTCCCTGTTGGCTCTCAACCAGGTTCAAGTGCTTGGCTGTGACCCAGAAATATATAGGATGACCAAGATGAAAGAGCTGATATGCCAGTAAATATATGGGATATCATTAAAACAGGACTGTTTTAATAACAGGGCATTGCATTCAGGATTTTTGCTAAATAAGATCACAGCTGCTTTTGCCACAAGGGGGAAAATGGGTAACTATGTGAAATGATGGGTATGTTAATTTGTTCTACCATAGTAACAGTTGTACTTTATATATTATATATACACACACACACATACAGGTATATGTCAATCTTATAGATATACACAATAAAATTTACTTTTACTCTGGGTGAAGTGGCTCATGCCTGTAATCCCAGCCCTCTGGGAGGCTGAGGCGGGTGGATTGCCTGAGCTTACAGGTTTGAGACCAGCCTAAGCCAGAGCCAGACCTTGTCTTTAAAATATAGCCAGGCATTGTGGTGGGCTCCTGTAGCGCCAGCTACTCGGGAGGCTGAGGCAAGAGAATTGCTTGAACCCAAGAGTTTGAGGTTGCTGTGAGCTATGTTGTCACAGCACTCTAGCAAGGGTGACAATGTGAAACTCTGTCTCCAAAAAAAAAGAAAAAATAGGCATTTTTGTTGTGTTCATTGTCTATGGCAAACATGTCTTACTCTGCAAACCTTTCTCTTCCTCAATCAACTTTGTTTCATGCCTGCAAAAAACAAAAAAGCAAAAATAGATAAAGTCGACTTCATCAAAATTAAAAACTGCACATCCAAGGGCACATCGACAGAATGAAAAGGCCATTTAGAGAAGGGAAGAAAATGTCTAGAAATCATAGATACAGTGAGGGATGATGGATGTGTGTTATTCTAGATATAGTTATAAAGAACTTCTACCTCTCAGCAACGAAGAACGCCAGCAATCTGATTCAAAATCAACCAGACTAGAATTGACATTTCTCTCGAGGAGGCGCCCACGGGGCTGGCTGGTGTGTGAACAGGGGCTCAGTATCACTCGCCATTGAGGAAATGCAAGTCAAAACCACAATGAGATACCACCTCCTGCTTATCAGGATGGCTGCTATCAAAAACCAGACAGAAAAACAGACACACAACCCCCCCCAGAAAATAACAAGTGTTGGCTGGGGTGTGCAGGAACGGGGACTCCCGTGTGCTGTTTGGGGGAAGGCAAAATGGTGCAGCCACTATGGGAAACAGTATGATGTTTCCTAGAAGAATTAAACACAGAATTGCCATAGACCAGTAATTCCACTTCTGGATACACACCCCAAATAATTGAAAACGGGGTCTTGACGGGCTATTTGCACACCCATGTTCATAGCTACTTATTCACAGTTGCCAAAAGGCGGAAGCACCCCAAGGATCTATTGACAGAATAAACACAATGTGGTGTGTACATGAAATGAAATGTATTCAGCCTTAACAAGAGTGGAAATTCTGATATGCTATCACATAGGTGAACCTTGAGGACAGATACCAAACGGTCCCTCTTAAATAGGTTTCTGGAGGTGATGGACTGAATTATATCACCCCCAAATTATATCTCAAAGGCCTAATCCCCAATGTGACCATATTTGGAGATAACAACCTTTAGAGAGATGAAGGAGGTTATATGAGGTCATAAGAATGGGGATGATCTGGGCACCGCCTGTAGCTCAGTGGCTAGAGCGCCGGCCACATACACCAGGGCTGATGGGTTCCAGCCTGGCCTAGGCCTGCTCAACAACAATGACAATTGCAACAACAACAACAAAATAGCTGGGCGTTGTGGCGGGCACCTGTAGTCCCAGCTACTTGGGAGGCTGAGGCAAGAGAATCGCCTAAGCCCAAGAGCTGGAGGTTGTTGTGAGCTGTGACACCACAGCACTCTATGGGAGGCAACACAGTGAGACTGTCTCACCAAAAAAACAACAACAACAAAAAGGATGATCCAATGTGACTGGTGTCTTTTTTGTTGTTGTTGTTGTTGTTGTTTGTTTGAGACAGTCTCATTCTATTGCTCTGGGTATAGTGCCCTGGTGTCATAACTCACAGCAGCCTCACACTCTTGGGCTCAAGCAATCCTCTTGCCTCAGCCTCCTGAGTAGCTGGGACTACAGGCACTTGCCACTATGTCTGGCTAGTTTTTCTATTTTTAGTAGACATGGGGTCTTGCTCTTGCTCAGGTTGGTCTCAAACTCTTGAGCTCAAGCCATCCACCTGCCTTGGCCTCCCGGAGTGCTGTGATGACTGGTGTCTTTATAAAAGGAAGGGAAACCACAACACTCATCTGCAAGCCAAGGAGAGAAGCCTCAGAAGAAATCAAACTTGCCATGACCTTGCTCCCGGGCTTCCAGACTCACAGCTTTGTGAAGATACATTTCCATTGTTGAAGCCATCTGGACTGTGGGAATTAGTTATGGCGGCGCTAGCAGACTAGCATAGCCAAATTCAGAGAGACAAGTAGAGTGGTGGTTGTCTGGGGCTATAGAGGAGAGGGCAGGGAGGATTTGTTGTTTAGTGGGTATAAAGTTTAAGTATTCCAGGACGAGAAGTGTTGTGGAGATTGGTTGCCCAGGAGTATAAATGTACTAAACACTACTGGGCGGTACATTTAAAAATGGTTGATGACAGATGAAAGCTGGTGGTGCCCAGATGAGGCTGCAGCGGAGATGGTCAGACCAGGTTTACTGAAAGGGAAGAGAGACCTGCCAGGGCAGGGCAAAGGTGGTGTCCAGGCCTGGGCACAGATAGAGGCCCCTTTTACATGAAGTTGTAGGGAGTGGCCAAATTCCACAGCTGGCCTGGACAGTTAGGGTCTTTTGCCTGGACTTTGGGTGGGGGGCTAGTCAGATCCTTTGTGTCCTTGACTTAGGAGAGAAGGAGGAAGAGGAGGGGAGAGGAGAGAAAGGGTTCCCGTGTGGCATTAGGCTCCCCAGCATCTGCGATGGCAAATTGTATGTCCTGTTTATTTTGCCATAATTAAAAAGAAACAATACAAAACAAAACCTGCTTTGATGCCACAAACCCCTCCTACAACCGTTTTGTGATTCTGCCCTCCTTCCAGCAAAGCTCAAGAAACTCACCGTCTGCCCCTCCTAACCTCCCATTGTTTGCTGAACCCAGTGTTACCAGGATTTTCTGCAACTGCTCAGTTCAAGGTCACGGGACCATCCCCACCCACCAGCAGCATTTTGATCCCTTCTTGCTCCTCTGGCTTCCTAGGTTTCCACCTGCAGCAGTGGTCACCCCTCCGGACTCTGAGCGTTGGGGCTTTCTACCCTCACTCCCTGGCAGCCTCATATCGGGTTGTCACGAAGTGGCCCATCTCAGGTCCTACTTCCAGCCCCACCCTCCCTTGGAACTCAACCTTGGACGTGCACCTGCCCACCCAACGTCTTCACAAAGATGCCTCACGGGCATCTGAAACTCCACACGTGCCCAGAAACATTCCTGACTCCCCCTTTCAGATCCTGCCCCTGTCCAGCATTTCCCATCTGAGTCAACAGCAACAGGGCCAGAATAACAGGCAGCCTCGTGGCCACCCAGTAAAGATCTTGGAACCACCGTGAGCTCTCTCTTCCCTGTCTCACTCCACATCTAGCTCACCTGGATATCCTGTTGTTTCTCTCTTCAAAATTTCTCCAGGACCCGGCCTCCCCAGCTCGTCCTCCAACGCTGGCCTTGGCCGAGCCACCTTCTCGCATCTGGGTGACTGTGGCACCTTCCTAGCTGAGTGAACAAATGGACAGATGACTGGTGGGATTAGTGGAGTGAAATACGAGCGCATATTACCAAGAACACCATCGGAAATGTAACAACATTCTTCTGTGTGGGTTGCAGTTAAGAACAGGTGTTCATGCACCAGCGTGTGTTACCAGCCAGCCAGGAGATAACCTTCTCCCTCTCACATAGTATGTGAGGTACGTGACATGAGGCCAGCGAAGCTAGCATCACCAGGCGGTCACATACACACCTGCAATCTCTATTGATTGATTAAAAAAGTAAAAGCATGGTCATTAGAACTTTAAGGGAAAAATCAGAGAATTTGAGATATCGATCATACAAAGAACAACGTCAGGGGAGAAGTGGAGTTTTTCTTTCTGTCCTTCTTTTTTTTTTTGCAGTTTTGGCCGGGGCCAGGCTTGAACCTGCCACCTACACCATATGGGGCTGTCACCCTACTCCTTGAGCCATAGGCGCCACCCAGGAGCTGGAGTTGTGTTTGTTTTTTTATTTTAAACATTTTTTTTTAGAGACAGTCTCACATTATCACCCTTGGTAGAGTGCCATGACATCTCAGCTCACAGCAACCTCCAACTCCTGGCTTTAGGCGATTCTCTTGCTTCAGCCTCCCACGTAGCTGGGACTACAGGCGCCTGCCAATGTCCGGCTATTTTTTTTGTTGCAGCTTGGCCAGGGCTGGTTTGAACCCACCACCATCAGTATACGGGGCTGGTGCCGGCGCCCTGCTCACTGAGCCACAGGCACTGCCTGAGCTGGAGTTTTTCTTAGGCTGATGGATAGCTCCGAGAGGGAGGGCCTCTGAGAGGTCCTGGTTTCAAAGACTGTGGTATCTGACCCCACCCTTGAGCCTCACGCACTCCCCAAGGCCCATCCCATCCCCAGGGATCGGAGTTTATCATCTATCCTTTATATCTTGGGAATAGAAATAGCTGGAGTTTAAGGGTTTAGGTTTTGGTTTGGCCAAAATGGACACATCAAAGCTGTGGTGAATGAATGTTCCTGCTCTGAGGATGTCCGCAGGAAAATGGGCTTTTGCTGAGAAGAAGCACCTGGCGAAGCAGATGTGGAAGGTGGTGGGTTGGGGAGGGTGTAGCCCGGTTTGCAGAGGAGCGTCATCTTCTGACCAGGGAAGGGGGTGACCTTCTGGGAGCCACAGGAGTCAGCTGCTGGGAGTCCCTGGACAAGGAGCAACCAGGACAACTCACATGGCTGTTAGCAGGTGTCTGAGATGGAGCCCAGGAAGTTTCTGCAGTGGCTGTGTGAAAGGAAGGCGGGGAAGGAGGGAGGGAAAGGAAGGAGGGAGGAAGGGAAGGAAAGAGAGAAGGAAGGAAAGAGAAGGAAGGAGGGAGGGAGGGAAGGAGGGAGGGAAGGAAGCAGAGAGGGAGAGAAGGAAGGAGGGAGGGAAGGAAAGGAGAGAGGAAGGGAAGGAAAGAGAGAAGGAAGGAGGGAGGGAGGGAAGGAGGGAGGGAGAGAAGGAAGGAAGGAAGGAAGGAAGGAAGGAAGGAAGGAAGGAAGGAAGGAAAGAAGGAAGGAAGGAAGGAAGAGGAAGGGAGGAGGGAGCATGGGGGGAAGGCAGGCAGGAGAAGCCAGTCTGCGTGGGAGGCTTTTCAGTGTCACCTCCGTGGTGCCCCTCAGGGAGGACACAGGTGACCTGGGCACTGTGCCTCATGGCCTCTCTGTGCTTTTCCATTTCTTCCACTTCTTGCTTCTTACTGAGGCAGCAGTACAGGCAGCCCCAGGGCAAGTCAGTCCCTCTGCAGTGTCCAGCCACTTTTCTCTTCCCAGGAAAGGCCCTGCTGTGGGCTGGTCTCCAGGGAGCCCCGCGTGCTCAGAATCCTGGCATCTCCTGCCGGCAGCAGAGGGAGCCCACACTCTACGAAAGGCGCCGAGTTGCTCATTACAATACAAAGCAGAAAATACAATAGTTGTTGGTTTTTTGCAGCACAGTATGTCCTTACAGACGAAGCTTTAATCTCCCTCGTACATCTCTGTTGCTGTAAATTTATGCTCCATTCTGGCACCATATGCCCAATGCGCTTGGAGAAGCCCCCGTGAGCTTGGCTGTGAGCTCGGGCTCCAGAGCTGTGCAGGGCCGCACGTTGAATTGCATATCGTTACTTCACATCCTCAAAGGTTGTGTCTTCCTGTGTTGTTTTATATCCCTTTATTAGCCACGATTCCGCAGTTGACCAGTTGCCATGCCATGGGAAGGGCCGCTGAACTCACTGGCAATTACGAGATGCAAGAGGCAGAGGGAAGGTTGGGCCTATTAAAATAAAATCTGGAGGCACAGAACACGGTGGCGTGGGGCTGAGTCTGACTGCTGTCTCCCAGCTGCCGATCTGCCTTCTCATCTGTTTCTAAGTAATAGATATTGATGCTTCTTTGCTCAGAGCAAGCCTATTCCACTTACACTTGTATAAGATACACAGAAGGACATTTGTCAGCATCCTTGTGGGCTCAGCAGTAAATCCAGGCAAGGTGTCATACTGCCAGGACCCAGATGAGTGCTGTGGCTGAGACACGACTGTTCCTCACCTCACACTCTCTCTGGATCAAAACAGAGAAAAACACGTATGCCTTCTTCTGAGCCACACCCCCCTTCATTTCCCTCCCCAAACAATTGGTGGACCGAGTTCTGAAACCACTCTGAACGTGGCTTCTTTACGCTGACCCCCACATCAGCGGTCACATGCGCCCCGCGGGAAAGGGGTTGAACATTTACAAAAGAGATTCTCATCTAAAACCAGCTGCACCTGCGTCTTAGCTGAGACGTAGCTCTGCTCAAGCTTCTGTGGCCACTTGATGGGGTGACAGCTTCCTCGTCATTATGATCTCCCTCCGTTCAGGAGGGTGGGGGGGTGGCCATATCACCTCCTCACTGCTAGAAAGCTAACAGGCAGAGGGCTGTTCTAACACCCCTTCAGGCCCCTCAGCTTTCTGAGCCACCACTAAGTGAAATATCAAACGGAAATACGTCTCCACCCCACGTCAAACACCACATACCAGTGAACAGTTAACCCAAGCTTGGGCTGGGATCTCAGCTTCCTCAAGTACATTAGTCCTGCCCTTGGCATTTTCCCCTCTGGTTCAGTGCCGGTGCATTTTTTTCTTTCAGACTGTGTGTACTCCCTTGGGCCTTTGGGGAGCTCTCAGTTCTGGGCCCTGATTCTGGGGAACTTGAGCCAGTCCCATGTGGTTGGAGACCAAGGTGAACTTTGGTCCTAGCCCTCCCCTGACTGATTCCAAGACAACCAGCCTCAAGGGACATAGGGAAGGCCCTCCCCTGTCCTCAAATAAACCAGGCAGAGGCTCACCTGTCCTTAACAAGTCCTGAGGAGGAGATTATTTTCCTCCTTCTAGCAACATCGTTCACTAATTCATTCATTTAAGAAATATTTTATTAAAAGTCTGATAGGTACCACAGTGGTAGGGACTGGGGATGCAAAGGCAGATTAGACCCAGTGCCTGTCCCAAGGATCACAGAGCTCAATTCCTCTGTCCCCGTCTGGCTGCTGGATGTTTTGGGCTGTGTCCTCACGCAAGTTCAGGTTCAGGCATCCTCACCTGCAGAACCTTAGAATGTGACTGTATTTGGAGATAGGGTCTTTCATGATGTCGTTTAGTTAAAATGAGGTCATCAGGGTGGGCCCTCCTCTGTGATGACCACTGTCCTTTTGAGAAGAGCGTAGGACACAGACAAACAGCCAGGGAAGGTTCCGTGAGGTCACAGGGAGAAGATGGACTTCTACCAGCCAAACAGAGAGGCCCTCGGAGGAAGCCACCCTTGCTACGCCTGGGCCTCAGACTTCTGGCTATCAACTGTGAGCAAATAAATTTCTGTTGTATAAGCCATGGCCCTGCCTGTGGCAAGTTGGAATCGCAGCCCTGGCAAATGGATACACTGGCCCCACAGGAGGGCCTGGCTGGTTCCTTCTCAAAGTGCTGGCTGGCAGTGCAGCTTCCATGGTGGGTGAGTGGGGGCTGGGGCGGGGTGACTGAAGACACTCAGCTGCCCCCCTGACCTGGAGGGAGACGTCTGCCTACAGACAGCCCCATTTTGCAGGTACCCACGACCTCCTCAGCCTCACTTGTCTTCAGTCTGATTCCTCCCGGTGTAGACAGATTGATTGGGCCTGGGGGACTTTTCTGGGTGGGACGGGTGGGGATGGAGGCACCCTTTCCTCAGCCACACTGATTGTTCTCCCTAGAGCTTTCTGTTAGATGTCCCTGCGGTAGGCAAGGGGGAAGGAGGCTTCACGCAACCGTATCCACACAGGGGCTGCCATCCTCACCCTCCTTCACCCTTGGGCAGTACTCAGGTCCTCCAAAGGCCTCAGCCAGGCTCTGACCTCATGCTCTTGGCCACCTCTTTTTTTTTTTTTTTTCTTTTTGAAACAGAGTCTCATTCTGTCACCCTGGGTAGAGTGCTGTGGCATCACAGCTCACAGCAACCTCAAACTCTTGGGCACAAGTGATCCTCTTGCCTCAGCCTCCCAAGTGTCTGGGACTGCAGGTGCCCACCACAAAGCCTGGCTGGTTTTCTATCTTTAGTAAAGAGGGACTCTCACTCTTGCTCAGGCTGGTCTCAAATTCCTGACCTCAGGCAATCCACCTGCCTCAGTCTCCCAGAGTGCTGGGTTTACCACCACGCCTGGCCCCCTTTGCCACCTCTTCTTACTTCTAGTGCCTGTTGGGACCATCCGCAGTGCTGGGAGTGTCTTCTTCCACTCACTGGCCTAACTGCTGTTCAGCCCTCTCCAGTCACGTGAGCCATCTGCCTACATCCCACAGCAGGCTGGGAAATGTGTGACAAGCGCCCTTGGAGCAAACCAAACCAAACCAACCCTGATTTGTCACTTTCCATGGTGTAAATACTTGTACATGGCCAATTTCAAGTTACTGATGTGAGGTGGCTGAACACGGGGAGCTGTGCTGGGAGGGGAGGCCCAGTAGCCACTGCCATAACCTTGAGACCAAATGGAGAGGAAACATGTAAAATAATTAGGAATGATATTTGAGGTACTTATTACCTATATATTTTAATATATTTCACTATAAGCTCATATAATTTAATTTTTGATAATGACTAACACCCAGCCTGCAAAAAAAAATTTTTTAAGACATAGTCTCACTTTGTCACCCTGGGTAGAGTGCTGTAGCGTCATAGTTCACAGCAACTTCAAACTGTTGGGCTCAAGCAATTCTCTTGCCTCAGCCTCCCAAGTAGCTGGGACCACCAGTGCCCGCCACAATGCCTGGCTATTTTTAGAGACAGGGTCTCACTCTTGCTCAGGCTGGTCTGGAACCTGTGAGCTCAGGCGATCCACCCACCTTGGCCTCCCAGAGTGCTAGGATTACAGGTGTGAGCCACCATGTCCAGCCCAAATTTTCTGAAAATGTAGTGATTGATTTCTGCAACCAGCAGGAGCTGTGGCAGCACACGCAGCTAGCGTAAAAAATCCCTGGGGGAGAATAGAATAGTACGTGGACATGGTAAAAGTGGTGGGTGTGGGGAGTGAACGAGCCTCATCTGGGAGAGTGTGTGGGCTGGAAATAAACACACCAACCATCTGGAAGCCGCTCGTGGGAATGAATGTGTAAGCAGTGCCTGGGCCATAAAAGGGTTTCTATTTATTCTAAAGCATGTGGTTGCACCCTAATTCTTATCGATTGATTGATTGATTTTTATTTCAGATTAATGTGAGAGTACAAGCGACTAGGTTACGACGTTTGCATTTGTTAGGTAGAGTCCCTCTTACACCCGTGCCCTGTACCCAAGAAGCGCGCCACACACCCTGACATTGTGCGCATTAAGTGGGAGCACGCCAATTCCCGCCCTCCCCCCCTCTCCCCGTCCCTCCTCCCCCCTCTCCACAACTTGAGTTGAATTGACTTTTTCTCTTGTGTGGGAATGTATTAGACCGTCTACTGACTTCGTATTAGTATTGAGTACATTGGATCCTTGTTTTTCCATTCTTGGTTGCAGCCGTCGTTGTTTGGCGGGCCCGGGCTGGATTCAAACCCACCAGCTCAGGTGTGTATGGCTGGCACCTTAGCCACTTGAGCCACAGGCGCTGAGCCTGTTTTTTCTGAGATCTTTCACTAAGATGTGAATGTGTTCCACCTCCATCCAGGGTAATACAAAAAATGTAACTTTTTATGACTAATATTCCATTACATATACCCATGTACCACAGCTTGTTAATCCATTCCTGGGTTGATGGGCATTTAGGTCATTTCCACATTTTGTCAATTGTGAAGTGAGCTGAGATAAACAATCTAGTGCAAATGTCCTTATGCTAAAATAATTTTTTTCCTTCTGGGGAGATGCCTAATAGTGGGATTACAGGATCAAATGGGAGGTCTAATTTGAGTTCTTTGAGGGTTCTTCATACTTCTTTCCAAAGAGGCTGTATTAGTTTGCAGACCTGTCAGCAGTGTACAAGTGTTCCCTTCACTCCACATCCACGCCAGTATTTGCAGCTATGGGACTTTGTGATGTGGGCGATTCTCACCAGCTCGAGGTGATATCTCAAGGTGGTTTTGATTTGCATTTCTCTGATGATTAGGGATGATGAGCATTTTTTCATGTGGTTGTTGCTTGCTGAAAATTTCAATTCATAAGAAAGTTATCCCTTATTGCTCAAATAATTGCATTTTTATGAATACAATAGTTGACTATCATTGTAGGGTCACCCACGTTCACAATTAATATAAGACAAATTATTGTCAATAATTAAAAATTTAAAGATTTCTCTTTGTGATAGATTTCATAGAGTCAGAATTGAAAGGTCAGCAGGTTGTGAAGATATTTCAAACAAAATGGTCCTGGCCAAGTACATATTCATAACAATAAAGCTACAATTTTGAGGTACACACTTACTCTGCTGGTTCAAGAGAACACTGTGGAGGCAAAAGGCTGGGAACACAAAGCAAGAAAATGCCCATCTTTCCAGCAGAGTCTCACAAGGCAGAGTCACCACTCTAATAAATCTCTGCTGCCTGATTAACTGATATTATTAAATACCAAGCCATGAACTCAGGGCACTGAAGGCAAGATTAGTGGTAGGATTTTAATTCACGCAAATGTCAGGTACAACCGTCACAGTTCACAGCAACCTCAAACTCTTGGGCTTAAGCGATTCTCTTGCTTCAGCCTCCCAAGTAGCTGGAACTACAGGTGCCCGCCACAACGCCTTGCTGTTTTTTGTTGTTGTTGTTGTTGCAGTTGTCATTGTTGTTGAGCAGCCCCCAGCCGGGTTCAAACCCGCCAGTCTTGGTGTATGTGGCTGGCACTGTGAGCACAGTGCTACAGGCGCTGAGGCATAAGTCAGAGTATATAGATACATGGGTCGCTATGAAAGTTTTTTTCATTTTTGGCTCTTTTATTTTTATTTTTAAAATTAAAATTAAAAAAAAATTTTTTTGAGACAGAATCTCACTCTGTCACCCTGGGTAGAATGCGGGGGCATCATCATAGCTCACACCAACCTCTCCTCCTGGACTCAAGCGATCCTCTTACCTCAGCCTCCCTGTTCATGGACTTGAGCAAATATTCCAGACTGGGGAGAGCCAGGTTCTGAAAGAAATACCAACTTGCTGTTCTGTGGTGCCCGTTCAGGCTGCTGTGTAACTGCAGCAGAAATGGCAGATCCCTCAGGCTCAGTATGACAGCGAGAGCAACCGTCCCTGTGCCTCCGAGGTAGCAGCAGCTGAGTCCTCTCCTGCCCCCATCCTGCCATGGTGAAGTTCTCTGTGAACAAAGAACCAGGCTCCCACAAATGCATTGGTCTGCAAAAGCAGTAACAAAAACTCAGGTATCTTGTCCCCTAGGGGTTATTTAACAACATCTAGGATATTTCTGGTGGTCATGACTGAACATGCACCTGTGCACACTGCTGGCATCTAGTGGACAAGGCCAGGGATGCCCCTCTTGTCTGGTAGTGACGGCTGCTTCCTCCATGGAGACCTCCCTGCCCTAGAAGTTACTAGGCCCAGGCTCCAGAGAGCACTTGCATTGGCTTCTGCAAGTGACCTGGGCCCTACTAGGCTGGGACCACTCTGAGGTCTCCAGGACCACACATAGTCTGATTTCAGGCTGAAAACTTGGAGGATCTGTTTTTT
>CAUYPK010002307.1:0-29413 GCA_963574355.1 Loris lydekkerianus | reverse complement strand
AATTCAATTTCTGACATCTCAGCTATTTGTTTGTGCATGGGATTTTGTGGTGTGTCTGTCCCATTGATCCTTGGGGGAGTTGATCTACTCTGATTATTCATATTGTCAGAATTTTTCTGTTGATTTCGCCTCATGATTGCTTTTTACCATTGCCTCTGGCCATCCTCAGAGTTGGGGAGGTGTCTCTCCAAGATTAGACCCCAGTGGGATCACTCTATTGTTGCTGGATCTTTGTAGGGAGTGACCCTGTGTAGTTCCTCTGGGGCTGCTAGGGAGTTCTGGTTGTGGAAGCAGCTCTGGTGTGTGACACAACTGGATCCAGCAACAGGGCTGGGGGTGGTGTGCACGGTTCTGGGAGTGCCTGGTGCCCAGTGACTTTGGCACAGAGAGCCCAAGGCTCCAGCAGTCTCTGGCCAGGAGAAGGGCTCTGTGCAGAAGCAGGGAGGGCTCCAGAGGGCACGCTGCTACCAGAGTCCCTGGCCAGATGAATGGGCTAGCGTGGAGGCTGAGAGGACACAGGAGGGAGGACGCAGGGTTGCGTGGCTCCCGCAGTTCCTAGTCAGAGGCCTGGTGGGTGTGGGTCACTGGTCGGGGGTCGCTGCACAGTTCTTATGGAGGTCCGTGCTGCGCCAAGCCCAGGAGTTTGAGGTTGCTATGAGCTGTGATGTCACGGCACTCTACCCAGGGCAACAGCCCAAGGCTCCAGTGTGCCAAAACCGTCTCACTCTGCTCCTAAGGATTAGGGCTGTGAGGCAGTTCAGTCCCCGCCTTTAGGCTGCTCAGTCACTAGGTTACTTTTTCCCGCCCGATTTTTGCTCTGGGACCCTGAGGGCGGAGCTTTCCGGAGCAGTTCTTTCACAATGGCTTCCTGCGCCCAGCTCAGTGGCTCCGTCTGGGGTCCCAGACAATGCCCAAAGTTCTCCACACTCCTGATCAAGCTCTCCCCAAGGCAGTTCAACTGAGTGCCAAGTTCAAGAACAACAAAACAGTTCACAGGTAAGGCCCTTCCAGTTTGCAGTCTCATTGCTGCTTGTACTCACAGTTGCCGGCGTGATTAGGTCGATCGAACACATGCAACCACTTGCCAGTTCTCCACTGTTTTTGTCCTCCTCTTGGGGTCCAGAAGTCCCTTGCTGGCTCCCTGTATCCTCAAAGGGATGATTATAGGCAGATCCTACTGACCAGAGATGCCTGGAGTCCTGTCTCCCCAGACTGTCTGTGCCCAGTTGCAGGGAAGCTGTTACTCGGCCACCATCTTTTATCCCCTTTTCTTCTTTAATAATAACTGTGCATAGCTCTTTGTCAACATTTTAGACATTGTCAACATTTTATAATATTTTTTAAAAATGAAATTCTTTCTTTTCTCTTTCTTCTTTTTCTTTTTTTAGATACAAGGTCTCATTAGTCTTGAACTTCTGACCCCAAGCAAACTTCCTGCCTCAGCTCCTCCAAAGTGCTAGGATTACAGACATGTGCCATCATGCCCAGCCAAAAAATGAAAACTTGTAACAGTAACAACAGATAAGAACTTAGCTGGGCAATATGAAATATGGAAAACAAAACTCCATGCTCCTGGCTCTGATAGTACAGTCTACAATTTATTCCTAATACAGCAGTGTATCCTTTAAAAGGGTAGAGGTCAGATCATGTCTCTGCTCAACTCAAGACCCTCCAAAGGCTCCCCCATTTCACTGAGTATAAAAGCCAAAGTCCTTACAATGGCCTCCAGGACCTCCCACCATATCCCTGTCTGCTTCTTCCCAACCCTGTCGTGGCTCTAGTCATACTGGTCTCCATGCTGTGCCTCACATCTTCCAGGCACACACATGCCTCAGGGCCTTTGCACTCACTGTACCCCTACCTGGCATGCCTTTCCTCCACAAAACCAAAAGCGTGTTTCAGATCTCTGCTACACAGTCATTTTATCAGTGAGCCCCTCCCTGACCCCCATATAAAGGAGCAACTACCCCACTGTTCCCCGCATCCCTTCTCCCCTTTGCCCTGAGCACTTTATTGCCATCTGTGACACTGCAGAATTTCCCGTGTCTGTCTCCCTCTCCCACTAGAAGAGCTCGTTTGCCTGGTACATAGAAGATGTTCAGTAAACATGTGCCAAATTCCTCCCTCAATGAGTAAATGCATTAGCCTACAAGCTCCTCAGGGCAGAGGGGCCCAGGCTCATGCTGGCAAAGTGCAGGAAACACTCAGCAACACCACACTGACAGTCCCCGGACCCTTTAACCAGCAGTAGACTCACTTCAGAAAAAAATACTTACAATTACAGTCAGAGATAATGAAAGCGAGGCACCGAAAGGAAAGGAAGATAAAAATGCTTGGGCAGAGTGGGATAAGAGTTTCCATCAGAAAATCCAAGTTCTTCCAGTAGGATTTGCCTTTTGCTGTGGGACAGAACTCCAAATTTTATCACAAATTTTTAACCAGCTTAAAATCTGACATCTTAAGTGTCCTTTTATTTAGCTCTCTTCATTGTGATTAGATAGTTGTATAAGGAAACAATGCATTAAGAAACCAGTTACGCTGGCCTTCTCCCACCCCCAAAGCAGACCCAAAATGCAGCATGTGGGTTTGGTACCCACATGTATCCAGATCCATAAACCATGTGCACGGTCACAAACCCACCTGTGTCTACTAAATGTCTACTATATGCCTGGAGCTGCAAGAGGAAACATTCTTTTTGTTTGTTTTAATTTCAAATTAATGAGAGTACAGGCGGGGTGCGGTGGCTCACACCTGTAATCCTAACACTCTGGGAGGCTGAGGCAGGTGGATTGCTTGAACTTGGGGAATTCAAGACCAGCCTGAGCAAGAGCCAGACCCTGTCTCTAAAAATAGGTGGGCATGGTGGGGGGGGTGTGTGTATGTGTCTATAGTCCCAGCTACTCAGGAGGTTGAGATAAGAGGATCACTTGAACCCAAGAGTTTGAGGTTGCTGTGAGCTATGATGATGCCACGGCACTCTACCCAGGGCGACAGGGTGGGACTCTGCCCCCCACCACCACCCCAAAAAATACGAGGGTACAAATGCTTCAATTACATTGTTTTCAACTCTAAGGTAAAGTTCAAGTTGTAGTTGAGCCCTTCACCCGGGGGACGTACTGAACACCCTCATATTGTGCACATTAGGTGACATCCCATCAATTGCCCTCTCTCCCCCTGCCAATAAAAGAGAACATTCTTGATGCTGCTGAGTTTTATCAGCCTCTAAAAATTCAAGGACAAAGTGATAGCATAATGCACAACCTCATATTCTTTGCCTTAGGAAAGATAAGAAAATTTATTCTAAGCTATTTCGGCCTTCTCTGGCTATTGGAGCACTCAAGAGATTAGGGCAGGCTGGTGGGAGGCCCTCCCCATGTCTGGTGGCTCAGGACTGCTAAGCAGTGTGAGCGTAACTGACCGTGAGGCCGGACGGGGCAGAGACTAAAGTGTGCTGAATTCATCTTTCATCCTATCCGCCTTTTATTCCTTAGCTCCTTCATCTCTGTCCTCCCACAGCTCAGCTGTGACCATCATTTTACTCTGCAAGGGTACCTCCCCAGAAGATAATGTTTTGTTTTTTTTTTAATTGTTGTTGCAGTTTGGCCAGCCAGGTTTGAACTGGCCACCCTGGGTATATGGGACTGGCACCCTACTCCTTGAGCCACAGGTGCCACCCAGAAGATAATGTTTTAAGAAAGTTCCTCTCTTAAAGTGATCTGTATCACTTTTATTTATTTATTTATTTTGAGTCAGGGTCTCACTTTGTTGCCCAGGCTAGAGTACAGTGGCATCATCGTAGCTCACTGCAGCCTCAAACTCCTGGGCTTAAGCAATCCTCCTGCCTCAGCCTCCTAAGTAGCTGGGACTACACATGGGTACCGTCACACTTGGCTAATTTTTTTTTTTTTTTTTTTTTTTTGTAGAGATGGGGTCTCATTTTGTTGCCTAGGCTGGTCTGAAACTCCTAGCCTCTGGCAATCCTCCTGCCTCAGACTCCCAAAGTGATAGGATTACAGGCATGAGCTGATATCTGCATCCTAAAAGGGATCCCTTGAAGAGTGAAAGGACTTCAAGTTCAAAGGGGGGAACTTTTGGCTGGGGAAGAAGGGACCCCTCTAATATTTATGGAGAATCTACTCTGTGCCATCTTGTATACTTTAATATTCTTGCTGAATTCTCACAGCAACTTCAATGGGTGGGTATTATCATCTCCATTTGGGGATGAGGAATTAGGGACTTTCAGGTGAGATGGTAAGCCCCTGACCACTGCCTTCCCTGTCCACAAGCCACCGTAATAATAGATGAAAATACTTTAAAAGCAATAATAAGTAAGCTTGCATGTACTGTAAAACAAGATATGTCTCATAATATAAACGCTGCAATAAACGTTCTATTGCAAAAAATATATATATGTCTCAATTGATCAGAAACTCAAAATATTTACTACTTTGAGGGGCTAAAGAAGGCACAGTCTACTGAGCTCTAGGTCCAGAAGCAGATGGATGCTTCTGAGAGACTGGTCCTCCAGAGCATGGGGACTAAAAGTGTCCCTTGGGACAGAGGGCCAGAGCAGAGTCACTAATATGGGGCTGATAAGTTTCCCACCTGGGAAAGGAAGCTGAAAAAAGCAGGGTCCTACCCAAGACTAGAGCATATACACATAGAAGAAAGTGAGGTCAGAGGAAAGGAAGCTGGCTGCAGCACACACAGAGGGGCCTGGCTAGGATGTCAGGGCCGGAATGACTGGCTCTGGGAATAATCCCAGTATTCTCATGCACAAGCAGCTCACCATGAACCCAGGCACCCCACTCAGCGCTATGGATGCACAACCTAGGTGGAGGCAGACTCAAAATCACCAGGCAAGGAGAGCTGGGTGGGAAAGAGAGAGACGTGGACTCCCACTCGAGATGAGTTCACAAACTGAAATTCTAAAGCATCTGAAGAAAACTAACCCCAAGAAAGACAACCAGCAAAACCAACAGGGGGGAGACGGTCCCACCTGAGTGACTTGGAGGGCAGAACTGAAGAATTCACCCAGAAAGTATCAGAGAAAAGATGAAGAAGCAAACAAATGAGAAAGAGAAGTTAGGAGCTGTGGAGGATGGCTGGAAGGCTCTACAGTGTATGAAAGGAGAGAAAGAATGGCAGGGCAACAGCGTTCAAGGATATTATTATGGCTGCCAACTTTCCAGAACTGAAGATGTTTTATGGAGCCTCAATTAAAATCACATATCAAGGGCCAAGCAAGATTAAAAAATAAGCAAACCAACCTGTATCTGGGAAACCAAATGCACACTCCTCTGCCCGGGGTTCCTTGGGCCCCCAGACTGCCTCTCCGCCCTTCCCAGCAGCTGCCAGCCACAGCCTAAGCTCCACCCCAACCCTGACGCAGTGAGGAAAGCCTTGGGCTTGGGTCAGGAGATGTGGTTCTAGCTGTCCCCTCGCTGCTCCCAGCTGCTACTGTCCCAGAGCCCTTGCTGAGTCTTAACTTCCTTCCCTAAAACCTGAACTACAGAACCTTGGCCCCAGAGGGAATGCGGGTGTGTGTGTGTGTGTGTGTGTGCGTGGCACCCTCACAGCAGACCATGGCTGCTCCGGATTTTCAGCTCCCCCACTCATAAGAGTTGCTCAACCTCTTGTGCCTCCATTTCCCCACCAGGAAAAGGGGGCTAAGAATACACCCACCTATGTGGTAGTGTAAGGATGAAATGGATTAGTACACCTAGAGGACTCAGCACAGTGCCGGCTACATAGATGATCAACCTGAAGTGGCTGCTACTATCAGTACAATAATTCCCTGCCACATGCCATATGTACACATGCTCACTGTGTGAGGGGCTGTCCCCTGAAACCACAGGGTCCCCAGGTATAGAGCCAGAGACCACGGCCACTTGTGCAGGGGGCAAATGAGCAAGCCAGCAGACACTCCCCCCACCCGCATGCTCTTCCTCTGACGCCATGGGCAGTTCCTTCTTGACCTCTGGAGAACCCCTCCCAGCAGCCACCCATCCATTCCCCATATGGAAGCGTGCAGCCCCCGCCCACCCAGCCCCACTGCCCTGGACACCCTACCTCTCTCTGCTCGCTGCAGATTTTACACAACCACAGGGGCCGCTTCTGGCCAGGGCAGGCCTCGATCCCACATTTGGTGCAGACTTTCTACAAAAGAGAGGACATGGGTCATGAATACTTCAGCCACTTCCTCTCAGCTAAGGGGCTTGGGCAACTCTAACCAAGTGACACTTTGCTATCTTCCAAGGGGGCTCTTGGTTCAGGCTGGAAGGCTAGAAGGATACACCACCCAAAAGGCACAGACAGTCTGAAAAATCCTTAGCTGGTTTTGGGTACCATGGATGTCCCCCATCCATGGATTTCTACGATAAAGATTCCTTCTGCGGTTAACAAATAAGCTTGCTGATATTCACAGCTACATCATTTTCAACAGCAAAAACCCAGAAACAACCAAATGCCCAACACCAGGGGAAGATCCAGGCAAACACAACAGAACGTGAAGTGGCCTTTACACAGCAGGCTGTGGTGCTTCCTGGTGTGTGGGCAGGAAACACTGTTATTCTACGAAGAAAACATATGTCTGTCTGTTTTCTCACCTATGTGCCTGGCAGGAGGTTAGAGAGACGCTAGTGACTCCTTGAGCACCTACTGTGTGCCATGCCCCGTTTAACGATCCTGGTATGTGCAAGTTTTAGGTGCATTTTGCAGATGACGATTCTGGGACTTGGAGGAGTTTGAGACTTTGCCCAAATTCACACAGCAACTATGTACTGGACTCAGGTCTGACTCTAGAGCTACTCTAGTCTATCATTGTTCTCTGGACAAAGAAATAGCCAGACCCTGGATTTTACAGTGTTTTTCCTTCTTCAGAGTTGTTTAAACTTGTAACTTCTAAATACAGCCTGTTGGCCAGGCGCAGTAGCTCGCGCCTGTAATCCCGGCCCTCTGGAAGGAATTCAAGACCAGCCTGAGCAAAGAGAGCAAGAACTAGTCTCTACTAAAAACAGAAAAACTAGCTGTGCGTGGGAGCAGGTAGTCCCATCTACTCGGGAGACTGCGGCGAGAGGATTGTTCAAGACCAAGAGTTTGAGGTTGCTGTGAGCTATGACACCACAGCACTCTATCGAGGGCGACAGAGTGAGACTCTGTCTCCAAAAATAAATAAGTAAATAATAAATACAGTCTGTCATGTGTCACTTAACAATGAGGATACGTTCTGAGAAACTCTTGATTAGGTAATTCCGGCATTGTGTGAACATCACGGAGTGTGTACACAGACCTAGGTGGGACAGTCTGCTACATGCCCAGACTGTATGGTCTAGCCTGTTGGTCCTGGGCCACACACCTGTATAGCATGTTACCAGTGCTGAATACTGTAGGCAACTGTAACACAATGGGGGCTCTATGTATCTAAACAAACCTAAAAAAGAACAGAGTAAACCTAGAAAGAGCAGAGTAAAAATGCAGTATTAAAGCATCATCTCAGGGAGCCAGCATCACCACGCAGCCTGTCCTCCACGGAAACGTCATGATGTGATGCAGGACTGTGCTTAGCTTGTTTCCCTAACTGCACAGCGACAGGCAGAGGTGGGAAAGGCCTAAAGAAATACGCTGGGCGGCAGAGGTGGATGTGCTGGGCTGAGGCTGGCTCTGGGCTAACTCAGGCAGAGTATGATTCAGCGACAGCCTCCAGCTCCTCCTCGGAGGACTGTTGTACCAGCTAATCAATCTTTCTGCCACGTGGAAACCACCCGGTCCCCCTGAGGGGGGGGGGTGCTCTCCAGTCCCCCGCGGAGGGAAGGCTGGATCTGCTGCTTGGCCTTTTCTGCAGGCTGCCAACTGAGCAAGGAGCACACCTCTCCACGGAGAGGAAAATGTCACCAACTTGGCTCCCCAAAGCATGCTGTCATTGGCCTGATCGGGTGGCTGAGCTCAGCGCTGCAGCAGGGGAGGGAGCCAGCTTGCGGGGAGGGGAAGATATGATACACTGGGGGCGGATTTGCTACCTCGCAACGCTCAGGTATGAGAAATGTCACTTTATTTCTCCAAATGAAATGTAATCCACTCAAAGCTCCCATCTCTCTGGGGTGGGAAGAAAGCCCATCCCAGGTCCCGACCATGATAGAGGGCCCTCCTCAATTCTCCTGAAGGTGCCAGGCTTGGGCTCTTTGTCAATGTCGCTCACTGCTGGTCTCCAAGCTTTCATGGGCCCTTGAAAAGGGCTGGGGAAGGGGGACTTGGCCACTTCTGTGCCAATCTTGGGTCTGGGATCTTTGCCAGGTTGGGCTGAGTCTCTCCAGCCTGTCCCCCTGGATTCCTAAGTCGGTCTGGAGACTCTCCCCTTCCCCACATCCCACCCCCAATCCTTTTACCTCTAGGACAGAGTCCCTCATAAGCCCACAGTGTGGGCCTCTCCTCCCTGTGTACAGGAGAAAGGGAGGAGGCACTGAAGCCAGCTGGCTGTCGTCCCTGCTGTTCCCCACTCTCCCATCTGTACACGTGCGGATGAGCGTGGCCGCTCAGAGAGGCGAGCTTTTCCTCCTGCACTCTTTACACACTCGCAGGGCTGAAGGACAGCTCACCTCACACACACACAGAGTGCTCTGTCCCTCTCAAGGCTGTTAAGAGAGATGATGGTGACAGAAACAAGGAGGGAATAAAAGTCAGTGGCTCCCATTAACCGAGCAATTATGTGTGCCGGGTGCCACAGCCCTGGCAGCAACGTAGGAAGAAGGTGGGTATTGCGATCCCATTATACGGATGAAGAAATAGAGGCTCAGATAGTTTACAGACGGCCCAAGGTAACTCACTGGCAACGTAGGAGGATCTTTTTCCAGACCTCAGGAGAGCAAATCATGCCCTCCCCTGCTCAGGTGCCAGGCTGGTATGCACGGCTCCCTGTGAAGATGGCTCTACTCAGGCAGGTCCCTGCAGATGAATGGGCAGAGGAGAAAACACAGGTGACCCTGGGATACGGCTCTGCTGGGACCGTGGGTGCAGCTGTACCTGCTCACCAGCTCCCTGGCTCCGGCTCTTGGAGCAGCCGCTCGGGCTGGAGAATCTGCCTCTGCCCCCACACCATCTCTCAGGAGAGAAGTTTCCAGCGTTAGGCATGAAGCCCAGGCCCAGCGGCATCTGCACGGACACCCCACAGATGTCCCCAGACATGGCCTCTAGGGCAGCTGCCCTCCAGTACATGCATAGTCAGGGAATAGGGCAATCTCTGCTCGTCTGAGCTCGGCAGGCATGGAGAAATACCACAGAATAAATAACAGATGCTTATTTCTCTCAGTTTTGGGGGCCCAAGTCCCTGGGGTGCCAGCATGGTCTGCTTCTTCCTCATTTATAGATGGCAGCCTGCTTCTGCGGCGAGGGCTTCAGCACAGAGATTTGAGGGGCATCTAAACATTCGGTCCACAGCAGCCCCGGACCCCAATGGGAGCCATAGATACGGGTGCATCTCGTCATCTCTCTCCACCCTGGAGTCATCTTGAACCCTGGGGCCTCAGGGCTCTCCACTCACACCACCAGGACTGTTAGAGGTGGTGTCAAGGCAGGCCTTAGGGTGCGGCAGCCCAGGTGGTCCTTGGACAAGCTGCTCACAGCTTCCCTAAGCTGCAGATGTTCTCATCTGTAAAATGGGATAATGGAGTTTATCCCCTGGGGTTGTGCTGAGGATTAACTAGGATACACACGAAAAGCAAGTGGCACAGGATAAGCACTCAATGCGTGCCCCTCGCTGTTACCGCCAGTGCCCTCCCATCCTGTCCAACTCGACACCTGCCTGGGTCTAGCACGGTAGCCACCAGCCACAGGTGGCTATTTAAATCGAAATTAATCACAACTAAATAAAACGGAAAACTCGGTTCCTCAGCCGAAGATTTCAGGTATTCCATTGCCACACATGCCTGGTGGGCATAGAAAAGAAATAAAACATTTTTGTTATCACCGAAATTTCTGTTGGACGGTGCCAGGCCAGAGGACCTCGCCCTCAGTCTTGGCCCTCAGGACCCCAGTTGATCGGCCCCAACTGCCTGTTCCCGATGCCCCTGTACAACACCTGCTTCCAGCCTGATGAAACTAATGCACCCCAGTCCACCTCCTGTCTCTGTCCCGCCCCATCTGACTGTCACCCATGCTCTGGGTTCCTAATCCACATAACCATCACCTGTGGCGCCCATGCGGAACACAGCCCTGTGCTGGCAGGACGCAGATGGACAGGGCAGCACCAGGCCCCCCTTGTGTCAGTGATGTACTATGTGCTCACCCAGACGGCTCGGCTATCTGGCAGGAATGGCAGGCAAGTGGGGTTTTGAAGGATGAGCATGCACACGCCTTCCGTAAGTACTGCCTGACTGATTAAACCCCTATGCTGCTGGGGGCAGGGAAAGGAACTAGGAGAGTATGTGTCAAAACCATGTGGTCGGCCAGGTGGAAAGAAAAACTCCCCCATTCCGCCTGAGGTGGAGAAGGTGGCAGCATCACCAGCAGCCTCTGTGGTCAGGCCCTGCCATCTCTCGGTCATCTTCACACACCTGTAGCATCTCCAGTTGGCACGGGGCTCAGGGCACTACCTACAAGGCCACAGCCACAAAAAGATGATATGCTCCAGTTCAAATAATACATGCTTGCTGCTCCATTAAATCTCAGATCATTAAGAGAATAACAAAACTTTCCCCCTTACGGACTTGGTCTTTGTTCTCAGGTTCCAATACAGAAAATTAAGCAGGTGGCATTTTAAAAAGCCTATGAGAGAGAGGTAGAGGCAGCCTCTATATCATCTCAGTGCAAAAAGAACACTTCACAATCTGTGTCAAGGACAACCCTGGGCCCAGGGGTGGCCACTGGCTTCCCTGCCGGAGATGGGCTTCCTTTAGCAGATCTGCCCAGGGCAGTAAGTACCGGCTTCCCAGGCTTGGATGCCGCAGCTTCTTGCAGCCTGGAACTGTGTCTGAGTGTTAAACAAACCAAGCCTAGATCTGGGCTCCACTCAGAGCAGAAATGAGAAAACTCTAGGCCCTTGCGAGATGCTGCCCTCTCTTCCCACTCCTGTCCCAGTCCCTCTGTGCATTTCTTTTACAAATGTATATCCTACCCCCAAGAATACAGAGAAGATGATGTCCCAGGAATTCACCCTCAGGCCTTGGGGCAGGAGAGGGCAGAGTATGCCATTTAGAGGCGACCTTGAACTTGGTACTTTCCTTCTCGGAGCCTCATTTCCTCATTTGTAAATTGGTGATAATGGGCAGACCCAGGCCACGGATGGGAGGCACAAGAGAGATGACTCACAAACGTGCTTAGCATAATAAAAGGTTAAGCAGACAGCAACCTCAGTCCTTTGCCAGCGTGTCTGCATCGGTGAAGGAGGCCAGCTTGTCAGTCATACAAGCCAAAAGCCAGCAATCACCCTTGATCCTCACTGTCCCTCATTCACACCCAGATGATCCATACCCAAGAACTCCAAATCTCTCCAACCTGTCACTGCCACCCCCATCCATGCTGCCAGCGCCTGTGCTGGGCCTGCATCAAAGCCACCCAGCAGGTCCCCCTGCCCCCTCTTTGGCTGACCTCCAATTGGTTCCCAACATGTTCCTGGACCAATCTTTTTAAGATGCAAATCTAATCATGTCACTTCTCCCATCCCTACCAGCTTAAAAGCCTTCAGAGGCTTCCTACAGCTCTCGGATGAACACCACCCCCTCGCCGGTGGTGTGCAATGCTTGTTCAGGCTGAATCTACTCCGGGCCAGCCTCAGCTCACACCTGTCTCTCCTGGCTCCAGCACCTTGTCCCCACTCTGAGCTCCAGCCATGTTGGCCTCCCTTCAGTCCCTGGTCCTCCTGCCACAGGACCTTTGTACATATTTCCCCTACTGTCTAGGATGTACTTGGCCACACCATCTCATTAACCTATGCATCCCTCAGACCTCTGCAAAAGCACCACTTCTTCCGGGAAGTCTTCCCTGACTTCTTACCCTGTCAGAGCTTCCAAAATGAATCCTTGCCTCTTCTCCACTATCAAGGTGGTGATTTTACCCCCAGTTGTGCAGCTGTAGGACCACTGTCACTTCCCCCATTGGTCTGTTAGCTTCCAGAGGGCAGAGGCCACATCTATTTCTGTCCACCTTCCTATTCCCAGTATCTGGCACAATAACTATTTGCAGAATAAACAAATGTACAAATGGGAGCTACTTTTAAGTTACAATTGAAAAGGGAAGACATGATCTCTCTGGAACCTGCCAGTCTATTGGGGAGACAGACACACAGAGACCTGTAGCACTTCCTTGGCAGCACCAGGCTTGGGCCGCTCAGGTCCCCATGGAGTGATGCTGACTTGCAGGATGACAGGAGGTCATGCCAGGGAGAGCCACACATGGGTTGCCCAGGGGAGGTACGGCTGTGACCAGGGACACCTCCTTCTCATGAATCTCTCAGTGTATGGAGCATGAATTCAGGCTGGACCGGCCTGGATTCATGCTCCACCGGCCTGGATTCATGCTCCGTGAGGAAATGACTCTGGGACCCCTTTACTAAGGTGGGGAGCAAGGATGTGTACCCTACTCTCCGCCACAACCACTCGGCCTGCTTCCCCAGGGTGCATGGTTTAGAATGCCTATGTGTGCAGACTCTTCCTAAGGCCTGGTCAGGGCCTTCCTCAATGTCTTCATAGCCCAGGCCACTTCAGTTACACCCCCAACTCCCTGCAGTCCCCCATCCCACTGCTCCCCCTTCCCAGACCACAGCCAAGGATGAGGAAGCACAACGAAGACGTTTGCGGGACATGGGCTCAAAGCTCAGGCACTGTACACCCAGGCTGGCCTTCAAGCCCCCACTGTGAGTCCCTGCCCCATGTCACGCAGAATCCCAAGAAGTTGCATGGCCTGGGCCCTAAGCTGCCACCAATGAGAAGATGGGATGAGGCTTGGTGCTGGTGTAGAGGGAGGGAATGAAACAGCTCTGAAAGCAGAAACCACCATCCCACAGGAACAGCGAGTTGTCTGGGATCATTTAGCCACTGAGCAAACAGCCACACGGCCCTCTATGGGCCCTGAGGGCTGCACCGCGCTACCATTTATCACACAGAAAGCGAGGTTCACGATGCTCATCCAACCAAACGGATGAAACTGCATTCAAACGCCCTGTACAGGGAGGCCTGGAAAATGTACACCACGCTGCAGAAATGAATATTGAAGATGGTTCATTTAAATATCTGGCGCTGCAATTCACAAACATTTATTCAACACTGTACGGGGGGCATTGTTCTCGGAATTCTGAGGATGAAGAAGGTATGACCCTTTGCCCGCAATGAGGGTTCCATCGAACAAGTAGTTTATAAACCAGCAAAACTTATCTTGGAAATTCCTTCCCTGAGAGTGTCCCCAGTGATCCAGGAACACCATCTGGGACCCGTTTGTGGTAGGTACGTTGGTAGGTAAGACGGCTTCTCATTAGGTGCTCACACAGGGGCTGTCTGCCTGCCCCAGCAAAGCAGGCAGAATAACCTCAGGGCATGCACACAAAGCTCTGTGAGGAGCCAGCCACCACGCCTGCATTTCACGTCACACGATGTGTTCCTGGTGTGCAAAATCCAGTCTTCGAAAGGAAGAGTTTTGTTGTGCTTTACAGAAAGCTATACAGCAATAAAAGTGATGATGTAAACAGAAAAATTGACAAAAATAATGACAAGGCTGTGTAGAGCGATATTCAGCATAAATTGTTAAGTAAAAAAAAAAGCGTGTTGTGAACAGTCTGTGTAGTATGACACTCTACCACATAAATATGTATATGTGCCTCTATCTGCTTAGAAGTCTATATATACACAGAGAACCATCGAGGAGGGTATCAGCCAAAATGAAAATCAAATTGTGCTAAGTCAAAATCTATTTTAAATGGATAAGCAGAATTCCTATTTAAAGGAAGCCTATGCTAAATGCTTTAGGAAATCACTTGCCCCCGACTTTATTTTTTGACCAAACCTTGGGTTTTTGTGGGTGAGGATGGATTAAAGAAGTTGGCAGCATCCGCACAGGCAGGCAGGGGACAAGATAAGCATTTGTTGACTGGGGCTCAAATGTAGTCAGGCTTGTGCACCCCACAAATGGGTCCGAGAAGGTGTTTCTGGGTCCCTGGGGTCACTGAACAAGTCTGGCCCAGCTCAGTCATTCTCGACCACTGAGACACAGTCGGCTGGACTTGCAGATGTAGTGGAGGGCTGGAAACGGCCTTGTTACCATGGATGGGTACCTGGCACCCAGGCCCTGCTGCCAAATGACTTTAAATATACATAGTTCAGATATTGATAGACATAATTATAAATATTTATATGTTTCATTGGCACTTAACATTATATCAGGCACCAAGCTGGCTGTTTTATTTTATTTTTATTTTTATTTTTTTGTAGAGACAGAGTCTCACTTTATCACCCTTGGTAGAATGCCGTGGTGTCACACAGCTCACAACAACCTCCAACTCCTGGGCTTAGGAGATTCTCTTGCTTCAGCCTCCCAAGTAGCTGGGACTATAGGTGCCTGCCACAACGCCCAGCTATTATTTTGTTGCAATTTGGCCGGGGCTGGGTTTGAACCCGCCACCCTCAGTATATGGGGCCGGAGCCCTACCCACTGAGCCACAGGCACTGCCCCCAAGATGGCTGTTTTACATTGAATTGTATTAAATGTTCACAACAGCCCCAAGAGGAGGGTATTGTCCCTGTTTTATAAATAAGGGATCTCAGGCTTGAGGTTAAGTGACTTGACACCTAGAAATGAAGTTTGATCTCTGGTCCTGAGCCTCAGATCTGGGCCCTGGATGCCCCAGCCAGGCCCAGCTGCCTAAGCCAGGAGCTCTCCAAAGCCCTCAGTATCCTCGCACCCTGGGCTCCTCCAGGACTACACACATATTCAAGTTGCATGGGGCAGAGGGCACGGCCAGGCCCCTGTCCCCATTCATCAGCACACAAGCCAGCAGGGGGTGAGGGCAGGCAGATTTCTGGACCTTGCCTTGACTACCCACTAATACCCAGTCACAGCGAGGGTCCAAAGAGGCACAACCTTAACATTGGCCACCTTGCTGCTTGGTCTGAGACAGTAGAAGGGACTGGAGGAACATTTCAGAGGGAAGACACATCTCCCAATGCCCTGGAAGGGCTGACCATCCTGGCTGCAGTGGCTCCCGGGGGACTAGCCACACAGGACTGCACCCACACTGCCTCTCTTCACCCAGGCTTCTGGAAGGCCGCAGCACCACCACCACCAGGCAGGTCCTTCCCCTCCATCAGAGGAGTCACTGGCACTACTCAGGGACCACCTGCAAACCCCAGGTCTGTGCTATCCTCCAGTCACCTTTCCCAGATGAAAAAAAGCACCATCATTTCCTTTCCTGCTGATTTCAGGCTTGGCTTCTAAAACACCTCCTCCCCCCGCCTGCCACTCACGTACAGTTACCACTGCGTCCTGAGTGGAGAGGAGGGTTAAAAAAGGCAACAGCATCAGCTCTTGATTATTAACATTCACAGAGCACATAATAAGAAATCATGACTTGGCTGTGGCTTTCGATCATTTCTGTGTTCCAGCCTCACTGTGCGAGTGTCAGACACAGGGAAATCAGGGTACTCAGACCAGATGAAGCCACCAGGATGCCTGCCGGCAGGGTGGACAATGAGAACAACACCCCACCTACCCCATCCATTAACTCTTTCCTGGTCCTGGTTAACCTCAGAGTCCCTTCAAAGGCAAGGAAGCTGCGTCCCAGTTTCCTGCCTCTTCTCCATCAGGACATGGGAAACAAAGAAGGTGTGGGCTGTCTCCACTGGGCTGAAGGTGTATGCAGCGTGGGTGACAGGAACATGGAGGCAGCAATGATGGCTTCATTGCAGAGGGGTGGACAGGGGTTATTCAGTCAGAAGGTGAGAGCAGAGTTTTTAAAAACCAGCAGTCCAATAATGTACAATCAAAAGCGGGAGCGTGAGGTCTCAAGGAATTCATTCATTCAATAGGCAGTTGTGGAGCCCATAGTGGGTCAGGAAGTGCCGATAGCACAGCTCTGGGGGTGAGGACACTTATAGGTGCTGGCCTGAATGGACAGAGGACTAAGTCTTAACAAGACTGAAGAGGATTTGCACAGAAAGGTGTGAGCAGAGGGCAGTTAAGCACATAAATGTGGAAGGGAAAAAGAAGTTATCCCCAGGGGCAGCGCCTGTGGCTTAGTGGGTAGGGCACCAGCCCCATATACCAAGGTGACGGGTTCAAACCCGGACCAGCCAAACTGCAAACAAAAAATAGCTGGGCATTATGGCGGGCGCCTGTAGTCCCACCTACTGGGGAGGTTGAGATAAGAGAATCGCCTAAGCCCAGGAGTTGGAGGTTGCTGTGAGCTGTGAAGCCAATGCCCTCTACAAAGGGCGACAAAGTGAAATTCTGTCTAAAAAAAAAACCAAGTTATCCCCAGAGGATGGGAGCTGGCTCATCTCAGGTAAGAACCAGGTCATCAGCCCCAGAAGCCAGGTGAGTCCCTTATGTGCTTGTGTTAATGTCCCACCATGCCATCATGGCCACCAGCCTGTGACTTTGCCTGGGGTTCTTCTCTTCCCAGGGAAGGCTGGGGGTGGGCAGAGAGGGAAGAGCCTGCAGGGCCTGAGGATGGGACATTCAACAATATGTTCACTTTTTTTTTTTTTTTTTGAGACAGAGTCTCAAGTTGTTGCCCTGGATAGAGTACCATGGCATCATAGCTCATAGTAACCTCCAACTCTTGAGCAATCTTCCTGCCTCAGTTTTTCTATTTTTAGTAGAGACAGAGTCTTGTTTTTGCTCAGGCTAGTCTCGAGCTACTGAGCTCAAGCAATCCACCTGCCTCAGCCTCCCAGAATGCTTGGATTATAGGTTGAGCTACTGTGCCCAGCTCTATGTTCGCTTTTTTCCAAACACAAAATATTATTTTGAAATTTCAAATAGCACAAAAAAAGAATGTGGAAGGGTTCCACATTTATCAAAAGGGAGCCTGTGTTTCAAAATGTTAATCAACGCTGTTCTAAGCCCTAAAATTGAGGGAAAAGGAGCCCAGACAGGAGGTTTCTTGGGGGACTACAGAATCATCCCCTTCAAACATCAAAGGGATCAAGCCTGGGTCTTGGGGAGCCTCATGTGGGACAAATGAGTGAGGATGACAAATCAACATTCACTAACACTTGCCTCTCTCCTGAGGATAGCTCTATGGGGGTTGTGGGACATGACCCTACCCAAATCCCCAGACCTGGTATGTACCGTAGGGCTCGCCCTATCGCTGACCTGCCCTGCAAAGGGTGACCAGCGTCAGCTCTAAACTCACTCTGCCCCACCCTGCCTGACTCCAACAAATCCTTCTGGGACTAGAACCCTGGTACCCTCATGGGTTCCTTCTAGCCCCAAAGGCAGAAACCCGCTGCTTCTGTGTCCCACCCCCCAGCCTGGGCTGAGCCAGGCACACCCTACAGCCTCCACAGCAGGTCCATGTGACTCCACCCAAATCCCTGGGGGACTGACTCCAGGTCATCCTCTCCCAGAACCACCACGGTCACAGGCAGCCAGCAGCTCTCCATCTCTCTGACTCCTCTTCTTTGCCTTCTGGAATAGCTTCCAAACAGGGAGAAAGCGGGGGCAGGGAAAGGCCGAGGTGGTGGAGGAAACCGGCTCACATCAATCCTGCTCCCTGCTGCGTGGTTACTTAGAGTTACAACTCATAATAATGATAATAGCCACCATTTATTGGACACTTATTCCATGCCCAGCACCATGCTTAGCGCTCAGCACATATCATCATTATCGCATTTAATCTCGTTGACTTTCACAACAGCCCTGCGAGCAAGGCTTTCTGATCTGAACACCATGCACAAGGAAGCCCCTGAGATGTTGGGGTGCTGGGCCAAGCTGTCATTATGAGGAAGTGGGAGGGCTGGGATTGAAACCCAGGTCTGTATAACAAATGCAAAGCTTACACGAGGCATGCTTTGTGCTGGACCCAGCATGAGTGCTTCCCACAGATCCTGCATTTAACAAGGAGGGAACCGAGGCACAGACAGCCTGGGTCATTTGTCCACACAAGGTTAGTAAGTAGAGGGCTGGCCTGGGATCTCACTCCCAATCTGGACACTCCCCCATGCTCTCTGTGACCCCCAAACTTGTTGAAAAGGATGCTTATTTGGCTCGAAAAAATGGATGTCTCTGGTTCTGAGGCTGCCAGGGAGGAAGCAAGTGGACAGAGCCATCCTTATAGACAGTGGGGGTGGGGGAGAGGGAGGTACAGGCCCTCTGAAGTCAGACAGCAGCCCAATTTACAGATAGACATTGGCCATGCCAGGAGCATGGACACAGGGAAATGAAAGCTCCAGACACCAGCTCTGGCCTCCCTCAGCCCTGGCTGCATAACCAACCTCTGCTTTCCAGAAGCCTTGGGCAGGGAGGCTGGATGACTGACAATTCCTCACAGAGAAGTGAAGCGCCTGCTGCCTGGTAGTCACTTGGCCCAGGCTCTGGTTTTTACTCCTGCATATGCATCTTGAAAATGCCCTGTCTGTCTATCTGCAGCTCCTGAGCCAATGGCCAATGGTAGATAGTGTCTGGATTGAATTGGGGGACACCCCACTGGAGAGTCTGCTGCAGCACTGACTGGGAGTCAGTGGGGAGAGACAGAAGCCACAGAAGGGTGCTGTACTGAGGGACTGTGAGAAAAGGGAAAAGTACTTTGGCTGGCTTTTTCCTACAGTTTTAGGGCCTGACCCCAAAGATACTTAAGGTCACAGCCCTGTGGTTTGGGAAGGCTTAAAATCTCCATGGGAGGATAAGGTAGGAGTTGAATTTGGTGGACAAATGTTAGCCACAGGTCAGGGCCAATGACATCAAGGGCATTGGGCAAACATTTCTTAAGCCTTTGCTAATATAGACCATAGACCAGCCAGAGGGGACAGTGAGACACACAGGCTGACTAGAGAGAGGTAGGAAAGCGATACACATGTACACACAGGCACCAGAACCCTCCTCCCAGCCTCCCTGCCAAGCCCACCAAGCCAACCCCATTCACTGTCTCCCTCCCTCCATGACTCTGTGCTCTGGTTCAGGCTGTGCCTTATGCCCAGGGACCTTCCACACACCCTTCAGGGAAAAGAGCAATGTCTCCTCCTCCAAGACCACCTTCCTTGGTTTCCCCCCAGGGAGCACTGGTCACTCCCTCCCATGTGTTCCCACAATGAGCTGTTGTCTCTGGAGCAGCACAGATCGCATCATATGGAAATTGTCTCTCCTGTGACTGGGTCCCCTGGAAGTCTACGATCCCTCTGAGAAAAAGGACATGCTGCTTGTATTTAAACCCCCAGCTTTTAACAGGCACCTGGCACACAGTTGGCGAGGAAGGGAGGAGGGGCTGAGTGATAAGTGGAGGTGCTACTGCAGGGTTGGAATTCCCTAGACACCTGGGGCCTGGGTAGCTTTTAAGGAGGGGAGGGACATGATATGACCTGGGTTTCAGAAAAAGGGCTTTTGTGGAAATGATGAATTCAGTCACTCTTCCAGCCAATCTGTCCTTTAGTCTTAGCAGAGGCCCCTTTTCTAGAACATTCCCAGATGCCTATGGAATTCCAGATCTTAGCTGGGCATAGGAGGTGAGGGAAAGAAAGAAAGAAAGGACTTCAGAGTCAATTGAGGCCACCAGCCCAACCAACAGGACGGACGGAGGCTGCGTGAACAGAGGGGCTAGGGTGGACAATGATACTGGGAGGTCCGTGCACGGCGTGGAAGAGCTAGGCCAGTGGTTCTCCGCCTTCCTAATGCCTCAACCCTTTAATACAGTTCCTGGGGGTCGCGACCCATAGGTTGAGAACCACTGAGCTAGGCAGTGACAGTGGATCACAGGACGAGAGCTTGGGAGAAGGGTCAGGATGACAGAATCTGAAGAGGGAGGGACAGCACCCAGGTTTGGCTGGAGCTTCAGGACTCAAGGGGATGGAAGGGCCTCTTGTAGGTCAGTAGACCTTTGGATACTGAGGTGGCCAAAGGCAGACTGGAGCCAAGCCCTCACTCACTGGAGGCAGGCAGGGGTCACTCAGGGCAGAGAGCTGGGCAGCAGTTGGGTGGCAGGCAGAGGAGCAGCTCATCTCTGCTTTCTAGAAGTCTGGGAGGAGGTGTGCACAGATCTGCAGCAGGAGGGGCCAAGGAGTTGGGCTGAAGAAGACTCAGAGATGGAGCTGGTGGAATGTGAGCATTGGGGGAAGAAGGGGAAGATGGGCTGTGCTTGGGCCAGGACCTGGGGGAGGTGGGAGGGACCCAGAGCACAAGCAGGGACCCAGCTGAGTGCCAAATGACCAGCTGCCCAACAAACCTGAGAACAGAATGAGGGGTAGAAGCTGGGGGTGATAGCCCACATCCCCCAGCTCTGCCCCCACCAATGCACCGTGGGCATTTGTGCCCTTCCATAGCCTCACCTATCCCAGGGTAGAGCCCTTGCCTGACGTGCCAAAGGCCAGTGTTCGGGAAAATACCCCTCCCTTCTCTGTGCTCTCTCCCAGGCCTGGGACACAGTAAATAGCCTCCCAGCCAGTAAATACCTGTTTTTGGAATTGATTTTTTCATTTGAAAAATACAACAAACTAAACAAACACTCTGGACTTCTTAACATTCTAAGGAAACAACAGTAACGGCCACCCAGGGGACCATGGTGATGTGTAGGGACAGAGCCCCAAAGGGAGCAATGGCAGGTCAGGGCCAGGGAGACTTGGGCCCACCCCTTGGGCCTTGGAACTCCCAGCTGGGTATTTCATTCATGCTGCTAAAGTCAGCAGGCTGCAGCCAGGAAAGGATTGAGGGCCCTGGATACCATGTGGAGGCATTTTAGATTTTCTGTTGCGGGCAGTAGGGAGCCACTGAAGACCTCAGGGAGAGGGAGAGAACAACATGATTGGAGCTGCGTTTGAGCAAGGTGAATAAACAGAACAGCACATTGTGGGCTGGAAAGCAAACGGGACTCCACATAGTCGGGGCCTGGAGATGGCACAGCACCCCTCCCCTGGCCTAGCAACCCGGGTGCTCAGGGGGCCTGGCTGAGCCTCTCTCCCTACAGGGCCCAAATTAGACTCCTGTCTGAGGCTGAACACAGCTCCCGGAATGCCTGGCGGGTCATCACCCCTCTCGGCCTCAGCTTCTCCATCTGTAACCTGGGAGAATCCTCCTTCCCGTGGAAGACAGGATGACAAGGGTAAGGGCAGAGTTCAGAAGGGAGAAGGCTAAAGACACCCCCCCACACACAAGAAACCTCTGAGGATAAAGGCCTCATTCTCAGTTTTGAGGCCACAGCTGAAGGGAGACTTGGGGAGACAAAGTGGCACCCCTTCTCCCCTCAGATCCCCCGTCAGCAGGAGAGCTGCCCTGGTAAGGGAATAGCACAGCTAAATCCACCCCAAGTTAGGGTCAGTGGACAGCAAACAGCTGTAGAGAAATGTCGGGGCAGGAAGCACCGGGCCGATCTGGGAGCGGTGAAGAACTGCAGGCCTCCCGGAACGTGGCAGCTTGCAGCCAGCGAGGTGTGCAGCTGGGCCCCGCTGGACTGGAAATGTCATTATCTGTTATTTACCACAACAGAGGACAAGAGGCTGCACAAAATTACCGCTCCTGGTAACGGCTGCTAAACAGATTTGCCAATGACGCTTCCTGCTGCCAGCATGCTCTCAAGGCTGTGCTGACCAGACCCGGGGAAAATAGCTGCTGGGCTCAGGTGGCAGGGGCCCGAGGGGGACAAGTCACTGCAAGGCAGCCTAGACAAGTCACAGAGCCCTGACCATGTCCCTGACATTACCTCTGAGCCGACAGAAGCTCTCAGCCACCCAGCAAAGGGGTTCGCTTTGCAAAGCCTCTGGCCCACATACTCCTCCACATGTCTAGCTACTATCTAGCCACTTCGGTGTGACAAACCAGGCAAGGCCCAGGCCCACTCTGCAGGGGGTACTTCCTCAGGGGGCCAGAGTGGGCGCCATCCCTACTCTGGATGCTCTGCTCTAGGGGCTATGATCCCTTCCCTGTGTTGGGTACATTTAGCCATCAGCCTTGGCACCCATTTGCAAGCAGGGTCCAGATAGCATCTTCCTTTGTGAGTCGCCTGCACATCTTTAACTCTCTGTACTTCCTGAAAGGAAGACAGGCAAAGTTCTGAACCAAGTTGTCAGAGTAGCAAGGTCCTGACTATGCCACCAGGAGTGAATCATCACTCTGAGCCTCAGTTTCTCCACCTAGAAAATGGGTATAAACACTGCATTTGGTTTACCTATCTCCTGGAGGCATACGACAGTACAGAAATATCAGAGGCACAGGGGCCTCTCAGAAGCACACACCAGCCCCCACAGTGGCTTCCTCCAGCTGGGGGATACAGCTTGAGCCAAAGCTTTAAAACTACAACAAATTGAGCTGTGTCCCAGAGGCACAGAGAGATGAGCTGTAGCTCCAGCTGCTGCTACTGCCATCGCTCCCCCGTCTAAGGACAGTCATGCTGAAAGAGCAGGGCCAGGCCTGAGCATCACAGGAGGAAAGAGCAGGAAGAGCCAGAGAGAGTCTCTCATCCAGCTCTTTCCTTTTATAGGGCCCGGGCAAAGGATTTTTTTTTTTTTTTTTTTTTGTAGCGACAGAGTCTCACTTTGTCACCCTCAGTAGAGTGCCGTAGCATCGCAGCTCACAGCAACCTCCAACTCCTGGGCTTAGGCAATTCTCTTGCCTCAGCCTCCCCAGTAGTCCCAGGTGGGGACCACAGCCACCCACCACAACGCCTGGCTATTTTTTGTTGCAGTTTGGTGGGGGCCGGGCCTGAACCTACCGCCCTTGGTATATGGGGCCAGCGCCCTACATACTGAGCCACAGGCGCCACCCCAGAGGAAAGGATTTTTATCTGAGGTCACTCAGGGAGCTCAAAGCACTGAGCCAGGCCTCCTGACTCTTGGCAGGTGTGGGCACAGCAAGGCAGGTGCAGCTGAGGCTCATTCGGATATATTCTACCTATGAATTTAGGCGACTGCCCCCACACCACAAGGATCAAGGTGCCTTCTGGGAAATCACCTTGAACCATGTCCTCAACTGGATTGCACACCCAGGTGGGTACGTGTGTGTGTGTGTGTGTGTGTGTGTGTGTGTGTGTGTGTGTGTGTGGCGGGAGGGCCGAGCCAAGGAAGGAAGCAGAAGCAGGACTGCGGAGAGAGCAGTGGCCATTAGGAGGGAGCTGGACCTGGGGCTCGGCAGGAAGCAGGATGGGAGTGTCTACAGGCCTGAGGGTGTGAAGCATGAAAATTTGCTTTATACTACAAATCTCCTAAAATTGGGATTAGATTGATACATATAGACCCATAAGGATGTCCTTGACATGTTATTATGTGAAAAGAAAAGATGAGAAAAGGAAATTACAGAATAAGAAGCACATATTAGGTGGCTCATGCCTGTAACCCCCAGCACTCTGGGAGGCTGAGGAGGGCGGATCGCCTGATCTCAAGAATTCGAGACCAGCCTGAGCTAGAGCGAGACTCTGCCTCTAAAAACAGCCGAGTGTTGTGGTGGGCACCTGTAGTCCCAGCTACTTGGGAGGCTAAGGCAAGAGAATCAATTGCTTGAGCCCAGGAGTTTGAGGTTGCTGTGAGCTGTGATGCCACTACACTCTGCCAGGGGTGACAAAGTGAGACTCTGCCTCAAAAAAAAAAGAAGCATATATTATGATCCCATTAAGAAAAAAAAATGTATATATATATGTGAACATTTGTATGATATAGACAGAGAAAGATGAAGAAGGACAAATACGCAGACTGCCAAGGTCAGTGGCAGGAGGGTTCACACTTGACATCTACATTGTTTGATTTCACTTTAGGGTTGGATTATCTTTAATATGTAATGACCATGAAGCATCTAAGTTAGAAAATAAACTCAGCCGTTCTCTATAGGCTTCTGAATGGAGATAAAATCTGGGGTTTATAAAGTTAGGAAATTAATGCCTTAGATATGGATTAGATCACCCAGAAGTTATCAGAGAAAGAAAGGGGGAGGGAAAGAGGAAAGGAAAGAAAGAAGCTATATTATTTGACTTTTTATAATGATTGAGCATTTGTCAGGTACTGTTTCTAAGAGGCTGCTGCCTGCTTCCCGCATCCCAATCCTCACAACCCCCTTTGAAGTAGGTTGTGTTATTATTCCCAATTTCCAGGTGAGACAATTGAGGCAAAAGAAAGGAACCGGTCTGAACCAGGAGTACCCAGGGAACTGGAATGCAGTGCCCTAAACTTCTATGCAATAATGAAAATTATTTTTAAAATTCCAGGGAAAGAAAAGAAGACAAAGAGACACTATCTCATTAAATTCTGCCATCCACTGGATCCCCCCCATCTCACCTGCACCTCCTCCCCATCCATGACCTAACCCAGAGGGAAGGAAGTCTCCCACTTCTCACTTCTGAGCAGCTTGGTGGAGTACTTCTTTGACAAAGGACAGAAAGTAAACACATTAGGCTTCCTGTCTAACAGTGTAACACCAAAGCAGCACAGACAATGTGGAAATGAATACCTGGCGGTGGTCCAATAAATCTTTATGGATGCTGAAATTCGAATTCATAATTTTCACATGCCATGAGATATTATTCTTTTGAGTTTCTCCCCAACCATTTATAAACAAGAAAACCATTGTAGCTTAAGGGTTATGAAAAACAAGTGCTGACCCCTGATTTAGCATTACCCAGCTCCTTTGTCACTGGATAGGAGAGGAACAGGGTCATCGGGGAGACTGGAGTGGGCTCCAAGGGTCTGCACCACCAGGTACACAGCCTGGAAGGCGGAGAAGTTGTCAAATGTTGGAAACACAATTAAAGCCTAGAGTCCAGGCACTGGCAGAGGTAGACTCGGGGTAAAGTTAAGATGCAGCATAAAAGCCCAAAGATTTTGGTGGCTGAACTCAGAGTAGCCTGTTCCCAGCCATGCTGAAGATGGCCCCACTAGGGCCAATCCAGGAGATAGGATGGCACCAGCCTCCAAGCTGAGGGGCCAGGTGGGGAATGCTACTCCTCCCTGGAGGCCCAGCTCACACAACCCTCCTCTGCCCCCACTGGGCAGCGTCTCGCGATTACAGAATTGCTCCTTCTCAACACAACTCCTCACACACAGGGGTGACCTGACCACAAATAGCAGGTGCCTAGAGATGGTCCTAGCTCTTATCATATCTTATCCTAGCTTTGACACCCCAACAGTAGGACACCATGTGGTGTCACAGAAATGTCTCCGGACAGGCCTTTCAGACAGGTTCAAGGGGAGAAGACAGCTGCCCCTACCCCACCCTCCCACCATGCCCTTTCCTCAACCTGGCTCATTGTCCTCGCCCAAACCACTTTGGCCACCCCCCATGCCATCTGCCTCTGAGCTGCTGACCTCCCCGGCTGTGTTCTGGCACCCAGCCTACAGGCCACGTGGTGCACAGGCTTCTCTAGACCCCCAGCCCACTTGTACCAATGTGCCCCTCGAGCCCACCTGTCCCAGCCCAGCCCTCCATGGGAGGCCCAAGCACAAGTCCAGTCTGTGGGCAAGGCTGAAGAGACCTCACCACAGGTCCATCGTGATCTGGTAGGGGACGAAACTTCCACCTAACCTCCGTTCCCTCTCCTCCAAAGTGCCAATGACAAACTCCCAGGGTGGCTTTAATAATCAGCTGGGCAGGGTCCTGGCACACAAGCTCGGTCTGGCCCGTTGCTGGAAGCTTTTGTCTTTTGAGTCTCCACTTCAGTTGTTCCGGCCTCCATCCTGGCCCTTGCCATGGCTAATTGGATAATTCAGCTCCCCACATGCTCTCTCCAAACACTATATATTCCTTTTCCCAAATTTGCATCTGGACTTGACCTCCCCAAATCCCCTTGTGACTGTCATTTCTCCCTGCTTAGCACCCTTTAACAGCTCTGCTGCCACAGAACAAAACACAAACTCCTCCACCCAGCACACACAGCCTCCTGATCCTGCCCTCACCCCCCTTCTTCTTCCTTCCTCCATAGACCCAGGCCACCAGCCACACCACACACCCACCAGTCCCCACACTTCCTCAGCACCCTGCCTCTCCAGGGCCATGCCTCCTCCTGAAGTATCCCCCAGCCTGTATGCCCACCCTCCAGGCCCAGCTCCAGAACCCTGGAGCCTATGCCTGTGTGCCCACCCTCCAGGCCCGGCTCCAGCATGCTGCATTGCGGAGGCCTACCCCTCTCTCTGGGTGCTGGCAGGCTCACCCACAGCAGATCTGCCCCATGGTCACCCCGCCTCTGCCTCTGCCTCTGCAGCACTTCTCACGCCGCACTGCCTTAACTGCTAGCTAGGAGCTCTTGGGGGTTCAGGGCCAGCACCTCCACCTCCTCATCCTTGAGGCCTAGCACAAAGTGGGGAAAGGAACTGACCCACAGGACAGATAATGAAGGTGGGTGCCAGAACGGGCCAGGGGAGGTCCAAGCTCTAGACCTTGCTGCTGGGGCCATGTGGTTCCCCAGCCATCCTGGGTCTCTAGGCTGAGCTGCCTTTGTCCTGAGGACCCCAAGCTGAAACTCGGTGGCACGCCAGGAACAAGCCAGGGTGAACAGAATGGGCTCTGAACTGCACCAAGTGGCAATTCTTTTTCTTTATTTGGGAGAAGAAAAGTCATAGTGCAGGCCCCAGAAGAGCAAGAAAAAAGTGCGCCTTAATGGAGATGTTCTGCTTCTCAGGCTCCTGAGCAAGGTGGATGCTCCAAGATGTTGCCTGGTGTCTGGTCTCATCCTCTGATCCCTGCAACAGGAACCAAGTCAGTTCCTGCCAAACAGCCTCGGAGATGCAAGAGCAGCCAGAAAAGTCCCCTCGGGGCAGATGAATTAAGTGACTTTTTCTGGGAATTTAGGAAACATCAGTAGCTGAATGAAAAAAAATCCATCTTCATAACGAGACACAAACACAAGTCTTCTACAAATGAATTAGGTAGAAGGAGAAAAGACACGGTGAGGCCAAGGTGGAGGTGACTCAGATGAAAGGGCCAAGGAGGCAGCCTCTTCTATGGCTCTATGGGGATAGGTGCTAAGGGTTAGGTTTAGAAAGGGAGCAGGAGACTGGGGCCACGAAGGACTTTCAACACACGCTCATCTGGGAGGGAGAGCCTGCAAAAAAGCTGATTCTTCCTAACCTTTCTGCACCGAGGGTGGGAGCTTAATATGGTAGAGCTGCTATGGAAAACCATCAGGGCAGCTCCTCAAAAAAATAAGCATAGAATTATTGGATGATCCAGCAATTCTTCTGCTGGCTGAATACCCAAAAGAATGGGTAACAGGACCTCAAAGAGATATCTGCACACCCAGTACACTGCAGCATTATTCACAATGGCTAAAATGTGGCAGTAATCCCAATGTTCATCACAGGAGATTGGACAAAGAAAACGAGGAACTCATACAATGAAATATTATTCGGCATTAAAAAGGAAGGAAATTCTGACACGTGCTACAACACGGATGAACTTTAAAAACACACGTTAAAGTTCTCGCGGGAGCGCAGCTGGCAGAGGGGTGCTGGGGCAGCTCTGGCCAGGGAAGAGGAGTTGCAGGTGTCACCTCAGCTGGCGATAGCGGTGGGAGTGGAGGCGGCAGGCCTGTGTGACCGCCTGGGTTTGGGAAAAGGCTGCTGACATTTCTGAATCCAGTGGGGCTGATTGCAAAGGAGACCCAAGGAGCAGTGCCAAGTCAGATGCCCATTACCCACTTCGAGTCTTTTACTGTGGAGAGTACTGTGAACACGTGCCTGATGTTGCTAAATGTAGACACTGGTTAGAGAAGAATTTTCCAAACCAGTTCGCAAAACTTACTGTAGAAAATTCCCCCAAACAAGAAGCTGGAATTAGGGAGGGTCAAGGAACAGCAGGAGAAGAAGAAGAGAAGAAAAAACAAAAGAGAGGTGGAAGGGAGCGAATAAAACAAAAAAGGAAGACTGTACCACAGAAGCTTACCATAGACAAAATTCCCAAAGCAAAGAAGAAATATGTAACAAGAGTATGTGGCCTTGCCACTTTTGAAATTGATCTTAAAGAAGTACAAAGATTTTTTGCTCAAAAGTTCTCCCATGGTGCCTCTGTAACAGGGGAGGATGAAATTATCATTCAGGGAGACTTTATAGATGACATAATTGATGTCATTCAGGAAAAATGGCCAGAGGTAGATGATGACAGTATTGAAGATCTTGGAGAAGTAAAGAAGTGATTTTCAAAATATGTCTGGTGGTACATGTACACCATGGAATATTATGCAACCTTAAAGAAAGACGGAGACTTTACCTCGTTCATGTTTACATGGATGGAGCTGGAACATATTCTTCTTAGCAAAGTATCTCAAGAATGGAAGAAAAAGTATCCAATGTACTCAGCCCTACTATGAAACTAATTTATGGCTTTCACATGAAAGATATAGCCCAGTTATAACCCAAAAATAGGGGGAAGGGGGAAGGGAGGGGAGGGAGGGGGGAGGTTGGGAGACGGAGGGGGGTTGGTGGGATTACACCTGCAGTGCATCTTACGAGGGTATATGTGAAACTTAGTAAATGTAGAATGTAAATGTTTTAACACAATAACTAAGAAAATGCCAGGAAGGCTATGTTAACCAGTATGATGAAAATGGGTCAAACAGTCTATAAAACCAGTGTATGGTGCCCCATGATCACATTAATATACACAGCTATGATTTAATAAAAAAAAAAAAAAAAAGAAAGAAAGAAACATTCAAGTGACATATGACTCACACTTACAAATAGAGGCTATTTGGGAAACCTGAAAAGGAGGTAATAGGGAAATATACCTGTTCTAACTTACATACATGTTCATCTTAAGAAAAACCTACAGACTATCTCGTTCATAACCTGGAGACTACATGTACAGCCCCTAATCTTTCTAAACTCTCTCTCTCAGGTAACTTGTGGAACTCCCTTCTTTGCTTTATCAATCAATAGCATTCTACAAATATTCAGTGAGTACCTTCCTATAGGTCCTTGGAGTAGACTATAAAATAGGAGCACATTTATGGAGCTCTTATTGTGTGCCAGAGTTCTTTTTTTCCTTCAAAAAATCCTATGAGATAAACTCTGCTATTTAGATTAGGACAATGAAACAGATGTGATACATAATTTGCCTAATATCACAAATATGTAATTGGTTACTATAGAGTAGATTCAATGCCAGACATTGAGGAAATAAATATCAAGATGTTAAGCCTGTCTCAAGAAACTCAGAAAGATGGAGACTTTACCTCTTTTGTGTTTACATGGATGGAGCTAGAACATATTCTTCTTAGTAAAGTATCCCAAGAATGGAAGAAAAAGTATCCAATGTACTCACCCCTACTATGAAACTAATTTAGGGTTTCCACATGAATGCTGTAACCCATCTG